>JAMKCH010058147.1:0-17645 GCA_023653785.1 Ophioderma brevispina | reverse complement strand
CATGCACAGTTTCAATAACCTCAAACCTCATTATAAAAAAGATGACCCATGGTGGCAGGTTTCATTGTGTCATTGATACCTGAATGCATAAAAGGTCAGTCATGTTATGCAGGTTATAGGAGGTCATAACCATGTCCCTGGAATGACAATTATAATTAGTAAAATCACACCTTATATAAAAGCAAAGCCAAACAAGGCCACAAATAAACAGTCCCATTGTGACGAGTTTGTATACAGTATTATGACCTGTGTTCTAAAGTGTACATGTACACTAGTTCCAATGCATTAGCATGGGAGGGGATTTTTGGTATTTTAAAAATTAAATAAAGCAATAATTAAAATGTCAATTTAAACATTCTGTCTCATTATAGCATTGCCTTCAACTGGCAAGTCTTTCAGGGGCAAAGGTGGGAAGGTCAACACATGTTATACAGGTATATGCAAATAGGTCAGATTAATGTTGGGTAGTGTTTTTTCTAAGAAAGTAGGGGGTGGTTAATAGGTACAATCACAACTTTTTTTAAAAAATCACAAATTCAATCACTTTCAATTTTCAAGAAAAAATAGACCACAATAAGTCATATTGAAAAAAAAAATTCCAATGTTGGAGCCGAAGCTTAATTATTCTACTGATCGTTCGTCCGGAAGAGATATTTTGGAACACAAGCGACCATTATGCATGGTTTATTCGCGTTCGACAATGCTTTTGTGACACTATCAATTATCAAACTATGAGGTATTTTGGTTATTAATGAGTGACTCATATATTACGTATTTAATATACGAATAGTTTGATCAACACACCCAAATTTGACCCCGAAAAGATACCTATGTTTAAGGTGGGTAATAGTTTATTTTATTTAATAAAATAACGGAATACGTGAGGGGGAAGCTCTGTATGTTAAACCACTGATAACAATCGTGAGCTCTTCATACCCTCAATGTTTCCCCAAAACAGACGAGACTGTTTAGTAATCTCTCATAATTAGCACTAGGCCTAAGAAAACATGATGTGTTTATTTAAAGCAATATTAGCACATTTTTTGAAGAGCGCCCCCAAAATTTTTCAAATATTGGAGATTTTTACACGATTGCATTTGAACTGGCTAGTTAAATATACCTGTGAATGGTTAAGCTCGAATGAAAATGTCTATGTGTCCCAAAAGAAGGAAATTTGTACAAGAATAATAATTATTATCGGGGATCCCCTGATAATAATACAACGGCTGATGGAAACGTCATTTCAATATAGAATAGCGGGCATGGGAAATGCCGCCCATGTACGTGTCTACGCTATACATTAGTGTTTTAATAGTTCAGGAAAGCCAAGTAGAGGTTATTTCTCGGGTGGCACTATTTCTCCATTGGACGGGACATTAAACTTAGCATTCCAGCTCTGCCGTTAAGTCCAATCGGGATTCCCAATTCTAATTACCAAAAAGCTTATTTTTGTGATAAAATACGCATTTTTTAGCATTCTCGTTGCAGGGATAGTTTCATAGACAATTACCAACGTAAGGTGTGCAAAAATATCAAATTTTGAAAAATTGGGGGCGCTCTTCAAAAAATGTGCTTAATATTGCTTTAATGGTTTTATGATCATAGACGAGGTATAGGACAATATAAAACCAAAAAAACGCTATAAATAATACAGATGGTTGCAATCCTAGCAATCACAAAAATTGGTATTGCCACCATTTTTACCCTTTACATTACTCACAAGTCGAGAATAAGTAAAATTTACGGAAATGGCGGCCATTTTGAAAATTCAAGATGGTGCTGAACCCAATAGCTAACTAATGCAATTCCCAATTGGATTAATGGATGAATCCATCAAATAACAGTATGGGTATTGGAGAGGAGCGATTTAAAATATGCTGAAAAAATAGTGAAAATGTTTTAAATAAACCTTTCCAGTTTATAACCCAAGAGACGAACACATACACAGGCCATTCACAGTATGACCTTGAACCGTTGTTCAATTATAGTGGTTTAAAACAAAAAATCACAGATAGGACGAAACGAAAAACCTGTAACCATAAAAATGGCCACAAAATCTGCTCGTCCTGAAAAATTTGGTAGGTAATTTTGCCTTAATATTTTTAAAAAAAAAATTTTATTCACACAAAAACCTCAAGCTAAGATTCAGCTTTCCCATTAATGATTTTTTTGTTAAAATACAAGACCTCTCACCTTGACCTCTTCTCAATTCCGATTAACATTACATCAGGTCTCTGATTGCATGTGGGTTATTAAACGCTTCCCGTATCGCCTTGTGCGAGTTGAGCACGACAACTCCTAAACGACTACCCACGTACATACTGTACACCTCTCCAAAACGGTTTGCGAGAAGAAGAGAGTTAGAGAGAGTAAGTCATGTGGTTGCGTTTTCCCAGTCCAATATGCCGTTAAGATCAAATTCGGAAACAAAGAACTTCTAAGATGGCCAACCCCATGGCCAGGCGGAGATTTCTGGGACGCCGACTCCAGACAGAAAAATAATAAGGAGAAAGCCAAGATGCATATAAGAATTGCCGAAGTCCAGCCACTGTTGTGCAATTGTAGCGATACTCATGTTGGTAAGCGGTCAATATCGAAAATGACCAGTTATTTCTAACAGGTTATGTTCTTGCTTCTGACCTGTCTGCAAAAAAAAAATAACTTCAAGGTTAAAAAAGTTTTAAAGGGCCGTTTGGCCTCGACTCTTTTTTGGCCACATTGTTTGTAATACACGCCCAAGTATAAGGAATTATTAGAAAGCACACGAGCTTCGGTAGTTGCATGATGTAGTACCGTGTTGTCCCAGGGGTTGCCAAAACTTCTCAGACCAATTCGCCGGGTGGGATGCGCGAAAAGTCGCCCAACCCAAAAATCGCCGAGAAGTCGCCCAAAAGCGGCCAAATCGAGCGGCAGGGAGATAGATCATCGGCTGGACGCTTTGCCGATTGGGTCACCGCTAGCGAATCTGACATGATTGCGTAGTGACCCGTAAATTCCATCATCAGAGCGGCAAAGCGGTAAGCGGCAGACACTAGGTAATGACCTTTACCCCACGGGCGCGGTCGGTATCCAAAGTGAAGCGTCGGTATTGATTTCAATTTCAATGTTGTTTTTTATGGTGTTATTGTATCATGTAACTCTTGCCAAACCACAATTATATCATTTTGCTACCTTATTACAAAGTCGCAGAGAGATAAAGAGATTCGCGGACAGAAAAATGAAAAAGTCCGCGAATTCGGGTGGGCCTTTGCGTGATCGATGGGCGAGTAGCGAGTCGCCGAAAGTCGCCCAATTGGGCTACCCAAATCGCGGGTTTGGCAACACTGTGTGTCCCAAAAAAACGGAAACACTGGTGCAGGCGCCATACGTTGGAACAACGCACGTGGATACGTATTCTTGTTTGTAAGGGAAGATGGGACTGTTAGCTAATATCCTGAAATGTCATAAAGTGTAGAGTCATAGTTTTAAGATATGGACCCCAGAAATCAAGTAACCTACAGGACCCATCTAACCAAATTGAGGCGCTTAACTACAAATACGGCACTGTACGATTTGCGCCCAGAACCACTAATGTGAATCTGTAATCAACCACAATTTCCCTTTTTTAAAAGAAGGTGCGCAAAAATATTAAATAGGAATGTGTACATTGTTAATAACAACGAAAAAAACATGATTGTCTAATTTAAACACAGCTTAAAAGATTGAATTAGGAATGTATGACAGTATGATCAGACAAACTCTGTCTTGGTCTCATAATGAGAACTGCATATGGATTAGAGGCTAATCATTCATCATTCGTAACGCACACAAAGAGATATCTTAACCCAAAGATTAATGACAGAATGAATATATACTGATATTGTATTGAGTTTTGTTGAGAAACATAGGTTGTACTTTCATAAGTTTGAGATTGTGAACATTATTTGCAGTAGTAACACGCAAGTTGCAGCCAAACGCATTATCAATTTATGTAATGTGGAGTTGGTCTATGACTTAGTCATAGTTTGACTTCTTGAAACATTATTTTATTCACCCATAAATTAAGGTTTAATATCAGTTTAAATACTAATTATGTAAATGCAGGCATTTGAACCAGTAGAAGTTGTTCTGAAAGTAATTTGGGCAAGTAAATGTGATTGCCAATCAATAGTGGTATTGCCATCTGTTCTGCCATGCCAGTGTCGTGGTTAACAAGTCTTCATTTTTGTAAATATGGGTCCTGCGGGTGACTTCATGGTTTCTACCTTTATAAACTTTTCAGGAATAGTAGCTACAGTCCAGACTTACAACAAAGAATAAGTAGTCACGTGCTTTTGTTCAATCTTATGGCGCCTTCCACCAGGTGTGGCTTTTTGGGGGGCGACAACAAGGTACAGGGTAGTCAAGGGGAGTCAAAAAAAGATTTGCTACCAAATTCATTGTCCCGCCGAAGAGATTCGGAAACGGGGACTATAAATGAGCAGCGCCGTCCGTTCGTCCGTCCCGTAGCCGTCGTTAGGTCGTTGAATAAAAAATGTTAAACCCATGTTGATATGATTATCTGGAGTCCCGTTAAGGGCATGGAACAATGATGTAACTTGGGGGAAAGAAGCGGGCTGAGACGTTCTCGACCTGATTAGATTTTGGGAATATTTTTTTCTGCCAGCTAGTTTGAAAAAATCTACCTCATACATTGACTAGCATAAATCAAATCATGATTATGTCACCTTTTGAATTAGATTTTTAAACTTGCATTCAGAGGTATGCTAACCTCTTAAAGGGCGACCGAATGGCACATGAAAAAATGACAATAATGAAAAGGACCCTTATGAAATCACGTCACGAGTTTGTGAAAACAATTGGATGTTACATTCCGCTATAAAACAGTGGAAAAACAGGAAGAGTTCCAGGGGAGATGCGGGTGGCAGTTTTGGACACTTTCTGGACAGAAAAAGCAAGGTGGTCACATCCTGACAGAATTTACAGTGTATCTAGATGTTTTGCGACACAAGCAAAAAGCTTCAGACCGGGATTCAGGCATTGTACTTATAGGCAAGCTGGACGAGAGGTTGAAAATCACGACAGCAGGGGGCAAATGGCCAATGGTCCCACAACATTAAAATTTTGTGAGGAATTACTTAAACAACATACTAGCGCGATTACACCTGTAAAAGCTGCAATAATTTGCATATGTAGAAATCAGATGTTTTACCTAATTGCATGCAATGTGCATTAAACGAGGTGTGCCCAGTAGTAGTTGGGCCATTTTCTTCTTGGTACGTAAATGCAGGAAAGCTACGGGCATGCGGTTTTTGCATAATGGTAGGAATGTGTTAATTATCACCAAAAGTAGAAGGTGTTTCCAAAGTTTAGTACTAAAGGTTGTTAATAAATTTTATTTTCATGCAAAAAATTAGTTTTTAAGCAGTTTCGTAGAGTTTCGGCTAATTTTGCACCATAAATAACATTTGCAGTTTTCTTTTTAGTTCAAACAAAAACCACGTGAATGAACAGTCTACACTGCAACTTTGAGCACCAGAAACAACCACGGTTTTCATGTCAAGTTCAACAAATCGACTTGTCCTTGTTTCTCTCATTTGTGTATAGTAAAATACCAGCCTAGGCTCCGGAATCCAAATGGGAGAGATGAAAATCAACAAACATTCGTTATGCCGATGAAACAACATGCTGGAAATGTCTTTGAAAAGTTACAAGCTATCCACAGAGAACTGGAAAAAGCCTGTGCCAAATGGTGAGGAGGATAAACCCATCTAAATGCACAAGATCATGTCCGATGCCAAAGAGACATCACCTTAACAAGACACCTATTGACAAAGTAAATGAGTTTGTCTTTCTGGAAGTAATGTGACCTTCAGTTAAGGAGGGGACACAAGAGCGTACAAGACTGGGAAGCATGGGATTCGTTAGCATCAGGAACACCATTGGAGCAATCACTTGACATCACAAGTCGCTCAAGTCAGAATATACCAATTCTCTTATACTCCCCATTGCAACCTATGGAGCAGAGTCCGGGTATTGCGCAAGGACAGATGCCAAAAGCTAGAAGCTTGGATGAGATGTCTCAGGTCCATCTAGGAGTGAACCTTCTGGACAAATTAGAAATGATGAAATTAGACAGCGTCTGAACATCAAATGCCCCATCACGGATGCAGGTCCACCAGGAGAACGGCTGAAGTGGTGGACATGTCGTAGGATGCCGGACACAGCTTACCATCCCAAGCCTATACGCAAGACTTCAACAAGCGGAGGAAGCCATGTCCCCCACCAGCAAGATGGAAAGAACCAGATCCCCAAGGACAAGGCTTGGACCTCCAAAATGCCGAATCTATTGCCAAAGGGCAGACCAGAATGGAGGAGAATTACTCATGAGAATAGCAAAGGGGCACAACCCCGTCCTGTGCAGTAAGTCAAAGGGTCAAGTCAAAATACCAGCCAGGGTACTACGCCTTTCACTAGTTACACCGTATTATTCCTGTCACGCTCTGTTACGTAACAGGACAAGTGCCAAAATCATTATCAGAATACCACAAATGTCTCATGGTCGCAAGCATGTCTATTGATAAGAACTTTAAGGCCTCTCTATTTTCCTATGTCTTTTTCCAAAATTTCACCATCGTCAACCATGAATTAGTAAATTAGTGATAGTGCGAAAAAACGTTCTTCAATATGTTAATATCAATGCATCCACGCAATCTTGATTAAACACATAATAAAAAGGAAAATATAAAATAGAAAACCGGTAATTACGGTTCCCAAAGAAGACACCGGATAGCAAATTTACACTTTGAAAAGCTGTCTGGACCAAAATAAATTCTTAGATAATTTCATCATTAAAAAACCCGGCCTATCTCTAAATTTCTTACATTAACATTTATTCTAATTGGATTCTATCAGTTTAGATTAAAAATTTTGTTGGAAAATAAATGTAATAGATAAAAATTTAATCTAAATTCAATTTTCCTCCATTTTAGTCAAGAAATTTACAGATTATAAAGGAGGTATCGCGGTATTTTGATACTTCCTTTGTTTTGTCTATATTATATATAGAAAGACCGTGTTCGAAAATTCTATGAGTTTTATGATTTTTCGACTAGTAAGTTGTTAAACCAATCTATAGATTTCTATAATTTTTGTACGGATCCAGACAAGACAAGGCAAACCCCGGCTCGCCCTTTCTACAAGTCCAATTATAAAAAAAAATGAAGAAGAAGAAGAAGAATAATGAACGAAAGAACTCAATAGCTGTGTTGCCACAAATAAGACCAAAACAACGGTAGTTAGTATTGTTGGTTGACAGATAATGACGCTAAATTTTCTTTCTCCAGAAGATTTACTTTAAAGGTCTTTACTTTTAACAGACAGCTGCAAAAACATATGATAGGGCCTTAAATTTTGGCGAAAGAATTTGTGCCAGATTTTGAATTTTGTTCAAAGTTATATCTTCTATATAGCGCTTGCTACATTGTAAAAGGACGCTCCATAATCTCACAATAGGATTATTCCAGACCGACTTTTCATTCATTCATATTTAATTCATATTTATTATTAGTCATCAAACTTATTGATATACAGGTATGGACAATAGAAACATGATCAATTTATTAATAATTAAAGTACTAAATTACATAATTTTATCTGTACATAAATAAAGTTAAACTGGAGCAGGACAAGGCAAAACGCAGAGCGTGTAACGCAATGCCCTCATCAGTGGAAAAAAAAAGAAAAACTTGGCAAGGTCTGATGTTAACATAGGCCTGCATAAACAAAGTAAATTATGAGAAATGTTAATGGTAGAGCCATTATATCAAGAACATGAAAATAAACTTCAGAGGGTAGATCGATAGCAGGCATCTTGAAAGCAATAAGTACAGGACAGGGACACAAACAAAAGACAGGACGACAGACAGACAGGACTAGGACAAGGAGGGGCGAGATGGACGCAATAATAAAAGGGAAACAGGACAGCAGTACAGAATACTTACACAATAAAGATCACAAAACTCAATCTACATGGTATGAACTGAGAAGAAAAAACCGTTTGAAATGGTTTTTAAATGATGAGAGGGAGGCTTATTTTTAAAGTGACCATCTAAGCCGTTCCATAATAGTGCGCCTTGGGTTTTAATGGTATTCTCTGCTAGTTTGGTGTTGGTAGGGATAATATGAAGGTCCGAAGCATAGCGAGTGTTGTATGAATGGAGCTGATCATTTCTTTTGAGAAAAATGGGTTAAGTAGGCCGGAAGGAATTAAATTGTGATGGGAATTTATACATGCAAGTACCAAGTTGGAAAAATAAATATCAGAAAGTTTTAACATGTCATGAGTGGAATAATGGGTCTGTGTGTGCCAAACCATAAGAATTAGTACAAGTGCGAATGCCCTTTTTGTAAAAGGAATAGAGTGTGAGATGAGGTATTATTTTGTCTGCCCAGACAAATGCATAATAATTTAGATAAGGGAGAGTATTGTATAGGGTACGAAGATAATTTAGGGGAAGATAAGGACGGACTTGCGGATGAGCCATATATTTAGAAATTAATTTTTGAGATCTGGGCCGTGTATGAGTGCCAAGAAAGGTTGTTATCAATAAGTACGCCAAGAACTTATGTGTTACCTCACTGATGTTGATATTGTCGGATTTTATTTTGTAGATTAGTATCTGGTCTTGTACTATTTTGCTTTTTGAGAATCATGAAATACTGTTTTAGCTAATTTAGAGACCCTTATATGTCTTGAACCAATAGGAAAGGAATGGAAAGATTCGTTATTACCCGTGGTTTCGAGTATAATCGAGGTGCTTCATGTTGACAAAGAATTTTAGTGCGTGTCATCCGCAAATAACGATATATTTAGGAAGGCTGGGAACAAAGAGGCAGATCTTGATGTACAGTAGAAGAGAAGCGGGCTAATAATGGAGGCCTGCGTACACCACGAGGAGTTTAGTAGGGCGAGGAGGATTTTACACATTAAATGGTACCAAATTGTTTTCTATCATATAATAATTGGATAGCCAACGGTTGCGACGACCCCTTATACCCAATATGGCTTAACTTATTTACAAGGAGCAGTTGTTTATGTATAAATCATTGCTTAAATCAGAAAGAACAATGAAGGAAGTTTGTTTATCCAAGTCCCTCTGACTTTGGTGTAGACGTCATTTATGGCACATAACGGGTGGTCCCTTGTGCCGAAATCCAAACTAGGTTTGGCACAAAGAAATGTTATGCTTGGAAAAAATTATAAATTCTGTTTATACATAACATCCTTCCAAACCTTCAAGACGTTGGGGACGATTGATGAATTGCATATATTTTGTTAATAAGTGGGCGTCACCTGGCTTTGAACAACAGAATGACCTTAGCGATTTGAGCTTTGAAGGACAACACCAAGTTGAATCAAGAGCGTTTGAAAATATGTACAAGAATGCAAAATTTTTTCGTAGCACAGCCTTAACGATATAAGAGCTGATACCATCATGACCGGTGGGTTGTGCTTGATTTTTTACTTTCATTACACGTTTATCATCGCATCTGATGAGTTGGGATTTAAAAAAAATAACTACTTGTGTGTTTATTAGAGCTTAACAGAGGTGAAAAAATTAGGATCAGGTGTGGTATTTTATCGACAGGTAGAAGATCCATATTTGTGGAAGAATCATTGACGTGGGAGGCAATAGCATCAGGTCAGTTACCTTCTTACCATCTTTTCAAGGCGAAGAAATCGGAAAGTTTTTTGCTTTTTTATTCCTTCCAAGAAGGTTGTTTAGGTACCCCAACATATGTTTTTCATATGTATGGTTATGTGAGATCTCAATTCAGAGGGAAGGGGTGACTTTTTTTGAGGACCGGAGAACTGGGATAAGTGTAAATTTCTATATTTAGTTAAGTGATCCGATTAGCCATCATTTGGTTTGTTTACAAGTCGTTTTATATAATTATCTTTAGTTTGTATGATTTAATTAGAAAGACCTTTTGATGATCCAAGGCTTTATTTTATGGCTATTACTTTTATATATCTAGTCCTTAACAATTGGGTCAATGGATATGAGGACTTGTACTAAATTTATCAATACATTTGTTGTAAGCAGATCGGGATCGTCATCAATGTTTGTAACTAAATCCCAAACTAACATCAGAGGGGCATTCTGAGAGCCTTTATGTTTCCGGGTTTTATTGCCGCTTTCGATAATTTAGATGAGATTTTGGGTTTGATTGTAGTTGATACTGGAGGTGAACGAAAGTATCGGAAAAGTGATCTGATAGAATCGGTAAGGCATGACCCAATTTGATCACCTGTAAGATATCAATTCAAAAATGTTTCATAATGCCTTTTTGTTTCTATAGGTCCCTATCAATGCAAGGGAAGAATTGCCTTTGAATCAAGTCAAGTTGATGAAGTTGTTGACTTTGGGGGCCGACTATCAAATTTACAAGAGACGTCACGATTAAAGTCCCGGGCCCAAGATGTAGCATTGCTTTTTCTTCTCATTTGATACCGTTGACATGTTTTTTTTCAAGTATGTAGGACATAAAGTCATCAAAACACATATTCTGGCTTATAAATAATACCTATGATGGATTTGTATGGAGAGTTATTTCGATAAATATCGAGTCACAGTCAGTACAGTCTAATTTGAGATCAATTCTGAGAATATAATGAACTTTGTATTTATACTATAATGAAGCGCCCCCCATTCCTGTCGGACCGTTTACAATTTTCCGCGTTGTAACCTGGAAGGTCAACAAAGATTGGCTTCGGAATATCATTAAACCAAATTTCAGTAAAGCCATACATATCAAAGCGATGTGTGATGCGTAGTAATAGTCAGTAATTGAACTACCATTCTTATTTAGTACTACGGCTATATATGAATTAAACTGATAAACCGATTTGTCACAAGTGGATATTAAAACCTGGCATGGTCAGAATAGAACAATGCATAAGAAACAGAGTGTGGTCCTTAAATTACATGCATATATCACTGCCGGAGGAGTGAGAGTTTAAGGTGTCGGTCAAAACGGGATGGTACAAAAACGAAGATGGCACACATGTAAAAATCAGAACATACATACAGACGAGACAACGTCGAGACCCACACAAAATAAACTCATTAATTACTTTTTAGGCTATATCGAAGGGGAGAATAGCATGCGGAAAAAGGCGCGATTGACAGGAATAATAACGATAAATAATAGGAACAAAACCTGTTATAAAAAGATTATTCCACAAGCAATAAAAAAGAACGAGACTAGAATTAGGAATGCTTCTAAACTAACTCATAATTAATACAACGGATTCTGATGACCAAAGAATAGAAAAAAACTATCTTGATATGAAAGATGTAATATAGTGCTGCATAGATGTAAATAAAACGCATAGAAGCATTGAACACATATGTGTTAGTCGAATATAGGCAATGGTGGCAATGTTTGTTAACGTGATTATGTTAGCACTCATACATAACTTACATAAGAGCATATATCAAGGTGAATTTAAACATCAATTAGTGATTAGACATAAGTGTAGTTATACCATACCTCATCAGGTTACGGCATAGTAAAGGAACTACATTTAATATGGCTCTTGATACGAAAATACATGAGCATGCCAACAATTGTCCTAAATGCAGCTGATACAGGACCAACGAAACATAACGCAATTTTAGAGGAAGATGTCGCATTTAAATGATTAAGGAAACTAAGTACTTTCTGAAAAAAGACCAATCTATAATATGAACATAGCGTTTAGACTTAGTATTTTGACAATCATATACATAATTTAACACGGATGAATCATCATAACTGCGATTTCTTGGGTCTTCATAATTTATTTAGACTTTGTCTGTATGGCACTATTTGCAGAGTAAAAATAAAAAACCTTTTTTTTTTCTTGTTCAGGTGAAACAACGGCGCAAACCAGATAGAATGTACACTGATAAACACAAGATTTCATCAATTTTTAGATTTTTTTTAAATCAATAAATAAGCTTAAATTGCCCAATTTGTATTACGATTGAAAAAAAAATCAAAAGTCGTGCTATCGAAGTGGATTTTTCTTTCAATGAAAAGCAGGTTAATCGATTCGAAAGCTGGGAGAAACCTGTTTTTCGCGCGAAAAAATTTTAAACGCACAAATTTTCATATCGAATTGTGTAAAAGTCCAGTTTTTGGGTTCAGTTCTCGATTTAAATGTAAAACTTAGCTAAGGAAAAACTATTTATTTTTGTATAGGTTGTCTAGTTCACACATCTATAGCAAAGTATATATACACAATAGAAAGAGAACATTTTTTCGCCGAAAAAATGGGGGGGGGGTTGGTGGTGGGGCGGGTGTGGGTTGGGGATGTGTTCTGGGGGGGGGGGCGGGGATTTCTTGGGGTTTTCTTCTCTCGGTCCCCCTGTTTTGTATCCTGAAAAACACATTCTTTCTCTCTATGTGCATACCTGGGCACAACAAGCTCTCTCATCCCAATTTGTGATCGTTTTATGTCATACTAAGGCCCGGGGGGGGCACTATGTATTCTGGTGATATGATGCGTGAACACAGAAACCGCGTAAAAAGGGTTTCTTTTTCAGACAGGCGATGTACCGCGTACATCGTTAGGGTGTCAAAAACATCAAAATATGGGAAAAGGGTTGTATTTGTTAATCGTACCAATTGCAAATACTATGTACATATGTAATATCTCATTAAGCCGGGATCAAAATCATCCAAAGTATTGTAATGGGAACTTGGGAAGTAAAAGACCACAGCAAAATATAAAGGTATTAGTGGTCCGATTCATTGCACTGCGTACTTGTTGAGGGTGGTCAATAAAAAACAGATAAAAAATAAACTTTGTTTAGGGTATGTTTTAGCTGTTTTTGTTAGTCGTTGAAATAACGTCGTTGTAGGTGCAATTGACAGTCCCATGTTCACATCATAGCCACCTTTGACACAAGTATGGGCCCCCCGGACATAATGCAAAAAAAGATTCGTCTCCCCAACCTCCTGAAGTTCAAAAACCCATACAAGGACCGAGAAAAAGTTTGTCTCATCAGCTTCCCGAGTATGCACTGGTTTCAAAATTACATTTTATTCGCGTTTTCTTTCCTTTTTAACGATTTTCTAAACTTTTTTGGGGGGGGAGATTGGTCAAGAAAAAATCGACCGCAAAATAAAGGTCTACAAAAGCAATAAAAAAGGAAGTCCGCGGAGACTAAAACGCATAGCGCTTATAGTGTTTTTTGGCCTGTACGAAGCCGAGAGCATGCCTTCGTTTTCTGGGTTATAAGCGCTATGCGTTTGTTTGTTTGTTAGTCAAAAAGCGATGCGCTACGTGGAAATTCTTTTATTGCCTTTTTAGACGTCTTTTTTAATATCGTCACTTCGTTGCCATTGTTATCGATATTTTTTTGACTTTGACCGTAATTTTTTAAAAAAAACAATAGTATTAGAATATCTTGAAAAATCTAAATAACAAAAAGAAATGCACTCACTATGTTAATTTTTTTTTTACGCCTATGCGGCCGTAAACTGGAGACGAACTTTCTTCTCTCGGCCTAAGGTCATATTTGTTTGAGGTAGTATAATCTCAGGATATCGTAGGATCCCTTTGTTGGGGGGGGGGCGCGGTGTGTAGACAGTTCGAACCACGGGGTTTGATTGCTGCGACAGTGGAGTCCCGATTACAAAAAAATTAATTGTCGACTTTTCAAGACAAAAAGTTGATCGTTGTTTGAATTTCAAATCTTCAAAGATATGTTTGGATACCAATTTCCTCTTGATAATTTACAAAATGATTATATTTTATTATTTTTTTAAATTACCAAAAGTACAAATTTTACCCAAAAATCTTCATTGGTGTTTAAAGTCACTCTTTTTGGAGTAGCCGATTGACATAGGGATCCCGATTACCAAAAAATTAATTGTGGACTTTTAACAAAATTTTATCGCTTTTGAATTTCACATCTTCAAAGAACATTTGGGATATCCAATTTCTCTGATAATGTTACAAAGGTGATTATATTTTATTATTTTGTTTTAAATTCCAAGAATTAATTTTAACCCACCTTTACCCCAAAAATCGTTCAAAGTGTTTAAATTTCACTCTTTTTTGGAGTGAGCCCTATTGAATTCACTCTTGATTTTAGAGAAAGTATGTATGATCACCTCGTGGCATCTCCAAATCATATCAATCCACTTTGCCTGAAGAGGTGGCCCGCGTAGTTATTATATAAAGTGTTATTATTTAGTTGGAATTGAATGACCTTTACCCCAAAAGCCCCATCTGAAAAAAAAAAAAATCATTACGCAATATTTAATCCTTTTTGATAGAGAGCTGTGCGAAACGGATTATGTAAATCATGTTATCCTTTTAAAATAAATTAATATTGGGATTTTTTTTTCGCTTGAAAACCAATACCCTTTGTAGAAAATGAGAAAAATGGTAGCTTTCTTCAGACAGTTTGACACTCCGGTAAAATCTGGGTGGGGGATATTAGATCATGTCATGAATGGACTTTAAATAAACATAAGTTAAAAGAAGGGTAATTCAATGGCTTAATGGCCTAAACCTTTTAGGAGTGTCATTGACACCAATCCCATTTCCCTATCCAAAACACTCTTAGTGATTGGGATTGTAATCGGCACTAACACAATTTTACACGCATGCAAATAATGTCATAAATATAGCCACCAAGTAAGAAAGACCCTAGTTAAGTCGAATCTTCGGTCGTTATTAGCACATCCTTTTTCTCGGTAAATCCGTTACGAATGCAATATAAAAAGGGAACTGTGCATTTTGTATATAGTAATGACTTAAATAATTTTTGTCAAAACTTTATTTTTAAATTTGCGGTTAGACCTCTTAAATGAATAAGCCTAACACAGTTTGTTTTGTGTAAAATCAAGAAAATTTTAAGTAATAAAATTAAACTCCGGAGTAGTGTGCACGGGCTTAGGTTTGCACAAATGAAACCCAAAAAATCATTTGAGTTGGCATACATTTCTCTGTAACCATTTTAACGGGTCACGGCGCAACCTTATATATATAATAGATATATAATAGTATATTATATATATCTATATATTATTATAATAATAAATTGAATGACTACTGGAACGGTATTTGTTACTCGGATTTGTCATCACGCTTGTGTGATCATCAGACAACTGGCTGCAATTCGGATGATGCGGAGAATATATATTAGCGGGTTTGCGGCACGGCGTAGAGAGAATTGGTGTCGGTAAGGGGCGGCACGAAATGGAAGGGTGACACATTGCGGATCGAGCGGAGATATATGGTGATCGTATTATCCTAGGTGAGCTGCTGGAGTGGTTTGCTAAGATAGAATGTGCTCGGGTTTCGGCTTGTTGATTTGTTGGAGTCCTGCTTTTGTCGGCAAATTTGATGATGGCCAGCTTCTTCTTTCGTGAGACAGAGGTCGTATTCTTTTCTTGGTCACGCTTGAAAAAAAGGAGTCCGGTCGGGCGCTGGCTACGATTGACCATGTGAATGTCGTATGGTTGGTTTGTTCTTCTTGAGCTGCCACCACGTTACTTGGAGAGTTCTGTGCGGTTCTGGTGCTTTTCATTTCTGAAGGATTTCTTGTGGTGTTGAATCTATTCTTGAAAGGTGGGTTCCGTCCTCCGATTTAAAGTTGGTTAGGGTCCCTGTTCGCTACTATTGACTTCGGCGCGTAGATGATGTTAGGTTTCAAACGTTTCCTCCTTGCAGCGGGCAAGCAATTCCTGTTGCGAGCAAGTTGCATCCATGGTGTGTAGGTTGATTATCCTTATCGGCGATCTCCTTGTTGTGGGTTTTGATAGCTGCGACGTTTGGCATGCAGCTGTAGCTGAATCTTGACGGTGTTCCGGGTGAATATCTGTGGAGTTTGGATCCGGCTGGAAGTGTTTTGTCCGTAGTCTTGATGACATGATCGTCCGATTTTTGGGTGGAGACGTCTTGGCTGAAAGGCGGGTTTCACCAATGATGTTACGTTTTTACGTTTGCGGGTCGTCCTGTTTTCACTTGTCTTGTTAATTAGTTCCCCTCGTTGTATCCCTTATTTTCAGGAGCGTCGTTTGTAGATGCTGATGCGGTTGAAGGTATCTCTGTTGTATGAAATACCTGATATACGTCTTCGTATGGAGGCTGGTATGTTCTTGTAATGATTTTGTGTGGGTGGGGTTGGAGAGCGTTGATATAGACGTGGTCGGTCCGTTGGGTGTTGCGGTATTGGTAGTATTTGCCGTTTGTCCATTGATAGTGATGTCGGGAAGTTTGGTGACTTTTCAGGTTTTTCAGTCGATGGTACCCCTTAAGATTCTGTTTCATGTAGCAAGTCTAATTGTTCCGTGCCCGGCAAACGTTTGGTCCTGAGAAATCCCGGAGCCATGTGTTCTTCATCTTTTCGGGCAGATTTCCCCCATTTTCAAAGATTCTACTCCTTTTCCCCACCTCTTCTCTAAGAAAAAAGTGTTACAGAGGTTCAACAAAACGTGTCCATCTAGGTAACCTTGTGTGGCCGTTCTCAATTTTTTAAGAATTTGTTTGTTTGTTTGTTTGTTTGTTTGTTTGTTTGTTTGTATTTTTATGGGACAAAAAAGGTTCTAAGACGGCAGTTTTTGTTTAGTGTGTACGAGTTACTTTAACATTTGTTTGCTTGGTTTATTGTTTGTTTGCCTTTATATTTCCTATCAATTCCCCTCATATCATAATAATATTTTGGACAATTGTTAATTTGAAAAGCATCAATGTAACCTTTAAAACTAAATTTTCATTGTGAGTTCACGACTTGAAATATTCTTATAAACTTCTTAATATAGACCTACTAATAGATTTAGCTATTGTTTTTTTTATAAAGTATGGTTTGAAGCATTCATGCACGTACATTGTTTTTCATAACACTGTTACGGAAAAACATTAGATCGGTATAGCCAGGATTTTTTTTTTCAGGGGATGGGGATGAGCAAGAGGGGATTTTTTTGTCAGAAAATGTGAATCCTTTTTGTGGTGGTGGGTTTTGGAGGTTGGGCCAAAGTGGACTTTTGCCATAAACAACGGCCTTATTTTTACCAAATTCATTGAAATCCGTATTTACTTTGCTCAATACGAATGCAAACCAGCAGTTACATGACCTTTTATAAAAAGCTTTTGGGAATATGGGGGGAGGTTTCGGGACGCTTCTATCTCGCTCCTCCAACAGTCCGCTTTGAAATCTTATTCATTCTCCGCGTTCAACATGTTTGTTTTGACGATTCATTTAACGAACTTCTTTTCGTTTGTCTGTCTCCCCTTCCTCCTACCCAGAAATCATAACCCGAATACACAATTTTGTGTATAGGCCTAGTGTTTTGCTTCACAGCCGAAACCCCTCAATTGTTTAGGGTCAAATCAACTTCGGACCGGATCATAAAGGGAACCCAATGGGTGGTTGTTACGCCTCGCAAATCAGTAAAAATGTAGATTTCGGGGTTTCATGCACTCTGAGGAAACGAAGCTTCTCGTCCGAAATTTCAACCAAGCCACTTCAACTTCAAAATGCTCACCCGTTTCCTTGAAAATGTTTATCAGGATATACATATTATCAAGAAGAATGTCAATATAATGTAATGTATAAAACTTTATAAGTAAAATAGCATCAAAATCACAAAAATATGTA
>JAMKCH010058146.1:0-21758 GCA_023653785.1 Ophioderma brevispina | reverse complement strand
ACTTATGGTTTGACAAGGCAAAATAAATATGAAAATCAACTACTGGATTTACACTAAATGGTAATGTTTGATATCATTAATCAAAAGGTAACATGTTTTCAAATAGGTTATTTTTTTGGTGCAAACTTTCTTCATCTGAGAGTATACACCTAGTTGATTTTACATAACTCAAATCAAATTGCTAAATTTTCCACATCCTTATCATACTGATAAATTTCCACATCTACTCCCCATCATGATACAGTAGTTAAGAATAGGCTATCGTTTTTAACCAACATCAGCGAGCACCTTAGACATTTTCTTTGAGACACTGTATTTTTGAAAAGTGAGCTAAAGCTACCCCGTGGTGCCATAAATCAAGAGCTGCCTAAATGGATGTAGTAATTGAAAGAAATACATGTCATGGGAGTAAATTACCCTCAGGTTTTGCAGCATGTTGCCAGGAGTGCCTGGCTTGTAGTTTTACTCAATTTCCTCAGCCATGGTGAATTTGAATACTGCTCCCGATTACCAAACAAACAAACAAAACAATACAGCACTAATTCCTTTTGATTTTTAAAATAGAGGAAGTATGATACACTGATACTGTATAAGCCTATAATTATACCTGACTAGGGATACTAGTGAAAATTCTAGCAAAGCTCAGATTTACAAAATTGGGCCAAAAGTAGAACTTTTAGCAAGGATTTTCAGCTTGCTATGGTGAGTTTCATAGATAACTCAAAGAGTGACAAGATGGGTCTAAAAAATCGTATGGTCATTGCAAAGCAAATACAAACCAATAGTGTGGGTCTTTGTCATAAATTCTTCAAGGTTTCTGCTCACAGATGTAACGTAATCACAAAATAAGGTTTTTTAATATTTATATCCCCTGGCTTGAAAAGCAGTAGGGGGATTTTGTGATAGTACGCATGTGTGTGTGTGTATGTGTTAGGTTTTGGTTATATGTATGTGTGTGTTCCAGGTTGGTGAGGTTTTCGTTTTTCAGGTCTTCTTCGAAAAGTTGTAGTCTGATTTAAACCAGACTTGGGGTTAAGGTGCAATAGGGTTTCCTTCATATGTGGAGGATGTCAAAAGTCACAGACCAAGGTCAAAGGTCATCTGAGGTCATGTTCCAGACTGCCATCTTGCCAGGGGGATGACCCATAGAGACACACACTTCTGTGGAAAGAATATGCACATATGTGGCGTTTTGGTCGTTGTGTCCAAGAATTTAAAAAAATCAGATTTTAGCTACAGGAAAAATAAATATTTTTTATGTTTTTTTTTTTCAGATTGAAGAATCCTTGCAGGAGTGCAGTATACAACTACAAGTAGATCTACACTTTGCACCCAGTGATGAACCGTAAGTCATTAGATATTTGCTTTACAGAGTGTGTAAACATGAAACTGAACCATTCTTAGAAGAAAATCCAAGTATCCAGCAATGCTGAAGTTGTGTGTATAACATCTTGTCTGTTTTTTTTTAAGTTTGTCAACACCAGAAGTCTTGGAACTAGCAAGCAGCCGGACACTCAAGCTTCATTTCAACCGAACTCCAGATCTACATTGCCATGTGCCCATTATGTTTGACTATTTCCATCTCTCAGCCCTGTCCATGACAGTACATGGAACGTTACTTGGCTTGAATCAAGCCACTTTTGGGTAAGAGGCAATTAATAGTTTTTAGGGTGACCAAGAAATGCTTATTGATATTTTTGTTATGAGCATGGATGTGCCAACATAGCCTGCAAGTGCATGGCTTAAAATCTGTGTATTTAAGTCAAAACAGGGCATTTCATTTGATACTGGACTTTCTATGAGAGCATGTAGAAGGTCCGACTTGAGATTAAAAAGGCTTTTTCCTTGCAGATGTTCTGGATTTTCAAGTGTGATATTGTGCACTATGGCCTGTACAGTTTGACCTCAAACATTGACTTTTGTCTGTACTGTGTACATATAGAGTCGCCATCACTGCATGTCAATTTGCGTAAGATGGTCAGGGTTGTCGGGCTGGGCAGCACCGGGCGGAGCTACCCAGTTTTTTAAATCTCCCCCCGGAGCTCATGGTCAATTTCAGCTTCACCCCCCCCGGCAGAAATTTCTTTCCCTAAGTGAAAAAAGGTCCTTGATTGTTCATGAAATGAAGTACTATTAGCAGGAGAATTGTTTAAGTCACTTCCTTGCTGTACAAACAGGGGTCAGTGTTTGAGTCACCAACTCCTTGTTTTTTTACACAAAAAAAATCTGCATTCACTATCCGGTCCTAAAATGGTCTGGTGACAACCCTGACGCTATGACAAAGTGCCTCAACAAAAAACACTGGCCCAAATCTATCAAACATCACCAAAGACTCCAGTTGACAAACCGCGATGGCAGGCGACACAAGCGTTCCGGGGAACGATGTATTTTTAAAACAATTTGGTGATTTTTTTAAAAGTAGTTATTGGAAGTGTACACTTGTGCCTTATAACTTTATGCAATAAATTTCTACATTAATTTTTGTGTCATCTGTTGCAAGCAGAACGGCACATAGGGATTACTTTGGTAGTATGTGTGTATCTGTGTGTTTGTGCATGACACATGCATTCGGGGAACGCTGTATTTTTAAAATTTATACTCTTGTATTATGGATGCTTTTCCCTTTGAAGCAGAGTAATTCTACAAAACCTTGTGAATGTCTACAAGGCATTATCAATTGTTGAGTTTACTGCTTTTAATGGTGCATTATGTGATTATTAGCCTTGACTTTACCATTCATCCCATCAAATACAAAACCTTGGATTTTCAATTTGCACTTGCAAAATAGTTGGGCTGAATCAAGCTTATTATTTTTATTGTATGAGCAAGGACGTTGTTCGCTTATGGTACAGCAATCAGGTGGTACATTGTAGTGTGTTTAAAGGGGCATTTTGTGATCCACAGTCTCATCTCCCCGACTTACTTCAAAGAAGTTGAGATTTTTTATGTCATTTGAACCGTTGGCCTAAGTATAGTATGTGTGCCTAATCTTACTTGCAAATTCGATCTGCTCTTTAAGAAGTTCGTAATTTTGTATTTCCTGTCCGCAAACAGAAATTACAACACAGTGGCCTATGGGGCAGCAGAGTACAAACATTTGCACATAACATCAAAATGCACAGTTAGAATCAACTAAACTTTAGGAAATAACCTTTTCTCGGAGATACCTAGTGAACCATAAACAAAATTAAGGAGCTAGGATCACAAAATATATCTTGCTTTCCACAAAAATTGTGTGCACAACAAAATATGATCCACTTTTGCAGAGTTTAAAAAAATGTTTGTTTCCCTGGAAGTTGATTCTGATTTGTCAAATTCGTGAGATCAGAGAAGTTTAAATCATTTTTAATCAGGTTTGAGGTCATTGTCCTAGTATATAAGTATAAAATTTTTTAAATTTCTATCTGTACGTAATATCCATGTGGTACCTTGTTACAAACTTTAGAGCATGTTTTTTCTCCACTATTTATGCCTGTATCTTAAGGTATTACATAGTGTCTGCCGCTGCGCTTCAGCGCTAGCGCGGGGTGTATACGCTTTGCGGGGATGAGCTCTTATAGTCAAGCGGCGCTATAGCTGAACTAAGTCATCGAGCGGCAACGCTCTAAAGGTGAACTCAAGTCAACTCAATGTGATTCGCCACTTTGGGCAATGCGGCAGACCGAGCGCCAGGGAGATCGATTTATCGGTTGCGCTGGGTCCACGCTAGCGATTTGAATGATGCGTAGTGACGTAATTTCATCATCAGAGCGGCCAAGCGCGGCTAGCGCCATGACACTATGTAATGACCTTTAAATTTTTACCAATTCATGAGCTTTGGCCTGTGCGTGTAAGATGGAGTTGTCACATAATGAATCAAATGAAACCCATTAAGTATTTGGGTTTGACACGTTTCCCAAAGAAAAGTAAAAAAAAAATTGGACCAGTTTGACGTCCGCCATTTGAATTTTTAAGATGAAATATGTCTAATATATGTGTATCATCTGACAGCTCTATTATGTCTTTAATTTGCAGCCAGATCATTCGCATCGGTTAGGTATTAGGACCGAGCTACAGTGTTGAATCAAGCGGTCTGTTTTGCGCTCTGTCCACGGATCCACAGTACAAATTGAACGGGTGTACAGCGAGGGCAAAATCAGTGTCAGAAGAAAAATCGGGCTATTTATTGATTGCCGAATAATGTGAGCAATGTAACATAAAATTCAGTCACAATTAATCATAGATCCCCTCTTAACGTTTCTACGTTCTCAAATCACACATAAAAATAATTGAAACATACATTAACTTGATAATGTATCAGTTTCTGAGAGTTGATGAATCAACCATATGAAGGAACAGAAATTCGGTGGACAACCTCTGAGGATTAAAGCTATTGTCTATATTGGTACCAAAATATGATACATATTGAAAAAAAATGTTTCAATAAAACTTACCATTAACACTGACCTTTTCACCAGCTTCAGGATACGACTTTATTTTCACTTAACATAGACATACCCTTATCAATCATTTTGGGGATTATTGCTTAGTTGGCCACCGTGCCTTCATAATGGAAAACGTCCGGATAGGGGTAAAGCGGACACTTGATTCAAAAGACTGTATGCTCAGGGGGGGGGGGCCTATGACTTTAAGATTGGAATATCTTTGCAGCAAAAAGTAATGAAATAGGCTTCCAATGATACCACAGACCTAGATTATATATTATTAAAAATTCAAAATGAAAAACATTAAAAATATTAAAAAAAATTTTTTACTCACCCTGTATATGTTATTATCATGGAGTTTACCTTTACCCTTTGTGAGTGTACTTTCAAATAATTTTAAAAAGGGATTGTTTTACCTGTATGAGTTAAATATAATTTTTAAAACCTCAAAAAATAAAAAAAATGAGCAAATTGTTATAACCATGCAGTACATCTTTAAAGGGTATGTGACCCCATGCTAATAATATCTTGTCCTGAACTTTTACAGAGTGGTCAAAATTTTGGGACTGAGAAACGAAAGCAAGAAAGAAAGATACTTATTTTCTCAGATTAGGCTCTAAAGAATATTTCATTAGAATTTTATGAGTGAAAATGCCTATTTGGGTGGTCAATATTAATTTGAGCAGTTACTCTAAGGGGCTTAAAAAATCACACATTAAAAAAAAAAAAAAAAAAAACCAAATTGAAAATATCTGCCAAAACTTTACAGTGGGCGTTTTGGAGATGAAGGCCTTCCTATTTCACAGACTAATAATTGAATCGGACACATCTCCCTTTACGTATGTGGATGACAGACCAAATGCAATTAAAGGTGTTGAATCACTCAGTGCACCGTCTGTGATGTGGGTGCACCGTCTTTCAAATGAACATAAGAGGCGACTGTAGGTCTGACTGAAACTGCTCGCCAATGATGTTATACTTATATGGAGTTGTTATTGTCTTCACAGACTGCTTTTCCAATTAGCTTAAAGGTAATTCAAATTCAAATTAGTAAATGCGTAGGTCTTGATTAAAGGTCTGTTAATATTATGCAGTCCACCTTTATGCTAGGCAAAGTAATAATCTTTCACAATGAACTAGAGACAAAAAGGTTTAATCTGCAACTTAATTAATATATGATAACAATAGTGTTTACGATAGTGATGGCGATACAGCCCCGATCGGTACTGACGATCTACGATCATCAAATGTTGAGCCCGATTCAGATTATATTTGTAAATTAGAACTCGCTTTCTTCCCCACCCCCTATCCCGCCCCCCACCCCCTCCCCCCCCTCCCCCTCCCTCCGCCCCAACAGCGCAGTGAAATTCACACTAACACATTTACCCTCTCACGAGTTGAAACAATATCTGTGACAGTCCTATGGATATTTTACGTCAAAACGGTGCTCGATCTTCACTTACACGCAGCCAGTGGTCTATTTTGTTAACGTAAATAAACGTTTGTTTTCTGTTATGTTTCGTTAGCGTGCTGCTAGTGTATCAAATCATTTATTTAACCCCCACTGTGCAGCTATGAGGTTATCACGCATGGCACGTGGCATGGTGTGCTGTGAGAGGTCCCTTACTCGCGCCGTTGTGTCTGCCTCATGAGGGTGTTGATGTTTGAATGTTACATTGTGGAGGCAGCTTCTGTTTTTACTTTAAATAATGTTGAAGAGTTAAATATTATCCACATGAGCAAAAACAGAATATGAAGAAATAATGAGCCCGCATTTTACATTATACTGTAGAATTACGTCTGAGGAAACACACATGGAGTCTTCTTTTCAGCCATACATGGTGCAATGATACTTTGTACGCATGCTCATTTTCCGTTTGTAGATGTTGATGGAATTTTCCATGTATTTTGGAGGATCTTTACCCGCAGGGAAAAGGAAAACCTCACGTTTCAGAAGTGATTGCGTAAACTACGCAAAGTTACTAGAAATTACTACAGTGTACAAAACAGGATTTTTGCGGTAAATGATGGCAGTGCATTATAATGACATACTGGTAGTAGTCACATAGAAAAAATTTATAAATGGTAAAGCGTTTAAACATCTTGTGTATTTTAGGAACTTTGGGCTTTTATTGTCAGTTTGGGAGACCGGTGAGGTGTAGATCGTGAGGTAGATCGGTAGCTGATGATTTTCTCCCGATCCCGATTCCAAAGTCGTATAGACAAAATCGGGCGATTTACGATTTGCCGATCAAGATCGGCCCTATCACTATATTAATATCTTTGTCATACTATTGAAAATACACTGGCATTGCATTGTCAAGCTAATATCAGTGTGATGACATTGGTGGTATGTAACTGTAGTTTGTCTTTTGGTAGCGTAAGGCAAAGGTTTATGGAGGTCAACTTGTGCGAGCATGAAGGAAAGGTGGATCACGAAAGCACGGTGACACTAGTTAGTTCGAGAAACTACGAGTTGTACAAGTACATGTGTATTTAGCCCAATAAAATCCATATGAAAGCGGGCACGGCACTGGCACTGGCACATTTCACACAAAATATTTCCTTTCAATTTGTTTGCAAAATATAGTCTAGGACATGGGAAGGAAGTATAGAGATATATTTTACATATCAAAAATAACATAACCCAAAACAGATAGGGAAATTAAAGAGGCTAAAGACATCCACAGTAATTTTGTAGGCCAACTTAAGTTTACAAAGTTCATTACAAATTTCATAGAATCTTACTCATTGATATTAAAACAACAAAGTTCACCCGGACGTTCATACCAGTGTTCATGCATAGGAATCAATCTCCGGGTGGATTTTCTTGTGTTAAACGCCATTTGAATAAAACATAAAGCGCCGCACATTATTATAAACAAAAACATTCGGGTGCTGATTTGGCGCGTAAACATTTCAGGTGACGGCTAATGTATATAAAAAGCTTTTACCACCATTTTTTTTCAAAATACATTTGAAAAATTGTGAGGAGGCGTATTTTCAAATGTGCGAGTGTCTCTTTAAATATAATTTGTAATAATGTATAATTTTCTTCATTGTCTTTGTTTTGCGCCTTCCCAAACAGTCAAATCTTTGGTTAGGACGATCTCAACTCTCCACAAGACAACCCTATACCAACTTTAGAGGCTCCTGTCTACATATGTGGTCTTCGACAGGCCAAAAGGACCAAACTCTACCAATCAGGTAAGAGATGATTGAACAATGTAGATATCTTTAAAGGTGGGTGTTTCGAATTTTATGTTAATTGTGTTCTCTACTTGATGTGAGAGGCCTGGCACTTGCACATACACCCAAATCAAGTACCGTGGGAAACAAACTTGACGGTTTTTGATGGAGGCAATAAGGCATGTTGCAAAAACCCTATCAATACTGTGGCTAATATTGATGGTTAACACTAAAACGTGGGTTTTGTCCCCGCCAACCGAGTTCGGAACGGGGGACTATAAAATGAGCAGCGTCGTTCGTTGGTCCGTTCGTTCGTGCCGTATGTGATAAAAAATGTTAACCATGTGTCTACGATTTATCTGGAGTTCCAGGGAGCAACAATGATGTAACTTGTAGTGGAAGAAGGGGGGGCCCGGGGTTTTGTGAGTTCTCGACTGATTTTGGCCGAAAATATGCTTAATTAAGTATCTCATTTGCATAATCTATGAAAAATTTTCCTCCTGCAAGGCCGTTGTACAAGTTTCTGGAGTCCGAGAGGCGTATAATAATGTACGTTGTGGAAGGAAGCCGGGTGAAAAGTTCTCGACCTGATTCGATATTGGGCGGTTATTTTGGGCAATTGAGTATGCAAATGAGCTAATTAATATGCACAAATCAGCGTAAATTGCTATATTTTGACATTGTCCATTGGATACCCAAAATTTCTGCGCTGCATGACAAGCATATATGGGGCCCACTCTGTTTGCATTTGAAGTAGGTGATATATGCGGCAGAGGCTAAGGTATGCAAATGAGGCTAATGTTAATATGCGTAATTGCTGTAATCTCTGAAACGGTAAATGGATAAGCAAAATCCTTCGCTACATGAGACTACTATGCCGTAGGGGAGGGTGTGGAATGGAGTGTTGGGGACAGAGGGTTAGGTATTGTGGGGTGTTGGGGAGGGGGTGGGAGTGTGGCAGGGTGTTGGCAAGGGATTGTGTTGGCAGTGTGTTGGGAGCTGGTGGGGTGTTGCATGGTGTTAGGGAGGAAGTGTGTGGGGTGATGGGGAGGGGTTGAAAAGTGTGGGGAGGGAGGGGTTGAAAGTGTGGGGAGGGGGTGGGAGGTTGGGAGGGGTGGGGGTATTGGGGAGGGGTGAAGGGTGTGGGGTAGGGGTGACGGGTGTTGGCGGACTACGACGGGGGTAGGGTGTGAGGGGAGTAGTAGGGTGCGTGGAGCGGGGGGGAGTGGGTTTGTCCAGGGTTGAGGGCGTGTTGGGGAAGGGGAAGACGTGGTACAGGGATTTGGTGGGGGGTGGTGGGGGGTGTTGTGGGGGTTGGGGTGTGTAGGGGTGTTAAGGATGGGGTTGGGGTTGGGGGGGTGTTGGGGAAGGGGAGGGGTGTTGGGGAGGGGATGGGGTTTGGGGAGTGTGGGGTGTGGGGAGGGCCGTGGGTGTTGGGGGGTTTTTTGGGGGTGGGTGGTGGGGTTTAGGGGGGAGGTGTGTTTTTCTGAAGGGATTGTTGGGGATGGGGGGTTGTGGGGTGTGGGGGAGGGGTGGGCTGTTGGGAGGGGTGGGGTGTTGTAGTTCATTTATGCAGGTTAGTGATCGCGAACATTCGGCTGGGGATACATATTTAGCATTGCGTTAAAATACAAGTTCGCCTTGTTGTTGAAATCTGTGGACTGAAAATGGTTTTGAGGGGCTCAACTTTCAAAGCCACAATGAGAAAAAAGACGGCCTTTCATTCTATATCAAAAATCGATACTACTCAGGGTGGTAATCGGGGGGAGGTCACAAAGATGATCGGAAACACGACAACCTTGAAGCCCAGTGAGAGGAGGAAGGTGGAGGACTACTAAACTGGATCGCAGAATCATCTGATTGATTGCTTGGCCGACACTACGCAGCCATGCTGTGACAAGCCTGAACTGGACTGCAGTATAAGCTACCTGTCAATTTAAATGCCATGACATGTTTCCAATTTACACTAGGGGGGCAATTATACTGTTGGTGTTTCTGCTTTGGCATAAACCACTTTGACCAAAAATCTATATGCTTTTTGTGGCACATAACATTATTTTCCTATGATTGGAAATATTATATATGATTTTTGTGAGGGCATTAAATTTATTTTCCAGCATTGGAACAGACAACAGATTATTGAGATGCATTAAAATGCATGTGTTTTAACCATACCAAGTCATGTTTCACAGCTAACCACATCGTTAGGATTATACAAATGTTACCAAAATGGATAAAACTTGAAAGTCAAGGACTAGGATTGCTCCGTCGAGTGCACCCAATATGGGACATGAAAAACGCCGCGTTATATATACATCCATGGTTCATCCTCCACCATGGATTTGAAAGTTCAGCAATGGTTGCTGGCGAAACACCACTTCACTATCCAAAATAGATGCAATCCATGAGACGTTGCCCATTTCATCATTGGTATCCCGAGAGTGAGCTAATCACTAATCACATCCAACCAATTGGTCATCGCAGGGCAGATGGAATTTTTCAACACCCATGTTTATGCAGTGGGTGCAAAAAAGTTGTTCTTTCCATAGCCGAGAAACATTCAATGTTCAAATAGATACCTACAAGACTTTAACCATTTCCTCGGAGCGCCGCTACCAGCTTCCGCATCATTTTTTGCACCCTGGTTTATGGACAAGCACCAGATATTCTCAGCCACACTGATTACTGAGTGATTGCAGTTGATCCTAACCTTAGGCGCTCAGTAAGGTATCATTGACCTTGCTGTGAAAGTTGCAAGGTCCACTTGGCTTCCCCACAGAAGATCATTTCTCCCTCTTGTAGGCTATATGGAATGCCATTCATGTTCAAGGAGCATCAAACCGGACTGGCCCAGAGTTTCAAAAGGGATGGTTAAGCGCTATCTTAAACACCAATCGTCAGTGTTACTAATTAGTTACCTCTGTTGTTAAGGCCTAGATGTAGCTTTGACCATCAATAAATAACAAAAAATGTTAAAGGACGTATGGTTGTGCAGTGTCCCGAGAATTGTGAAACCAAATAATTATTGAAGTAATATGCCCATTGTGTTTCCCTCTTGGACCCTTGGTCTAGTGGTAAGGGTTTTTGTATGTCACTTGGGCAGAATGTTGCTGGCTCAAATCTGGCAATAAGACATGGGGTTTTCAGAGCTTGCATTGTGCCAGTTCCTCTTGAGGGAAAGATTCAAAAGATTAAACCAATCAACTCGTTTTTTGGATACTGAAGTGATATTTGGATGAACAGATCAATTGACGTCAAGTGGGAATTGACAGAGCCAAAGAATAGCTGGGGTAAGTGCTTACAGTAATCCCATATATGTACTGGGATAACAAATGAAGATTTGACGCTCTTTCTTTCACTTGAAATTCTGTGAGCGGTATTGAAATCTTTGTGAGAATGGTATTGAAAATTTGTCGCGAAGGTATTGGAAATCTTGTGACGGGTATTGGAAAATTCGTGACGGTATTGGAAAATTCCGTGACGGTTAGTGGAAATCTGTGACGAGTTATTGGAAATTCTGTTGACAGGTATTGGAAATTCTGTGAGGTATTGGAAATTCTGTGACGGTATTGGAAATGTTGTGACTTGGGCTGGACATTCTGTGACGGTATTGGAAATCTTGCGGTTTGGAAATTTCTCTGTGACTGGGATGAAATTCTGTGACGGTTATTGGAAATTCTGTGACGGTAGTGAAACTTCTGTGGACGGTATTGGAAATTCTGTGACGGTATTGGAAAATTTGTGATGGTAATGGAAATCTGTGACGTCGATGGAAAATGCTGTGACGGGTATTGTGGAAATTCGTGACGGTATTGGAAATTCTGTGACGGGTATTGGAAATTCTGTGAAGGTATTGGAAAAATTCGGTGAGGGTATTGGAAATTCTTGTGACGGGTATTGGAAATTCTGTGACGGGTGGTAATGGAAAATTCTGGGACGGGATATTGGAAATTCTGATTTTGGAAGGGTATTGGAAATTTGTGCCGGGTATTGGAAATTCTTTGACGGTTATGAAATTATGTGAAGGTATTGGACATTCTGTGACGTATTGGAAATTCTGTGACGGTATTGGAAATTCTGATGACTGGTATTGGGAAATTATGTGACGGTATTGGACCATCTGTGACGGTTATTGGAAATTCGTGACGGTATTGGATTCTTGTGACGGTATTGGAAAATTCGTGACGGATTGGAAATTCTCTGACGTCTTATTGTAGGAACTTCTTTTTCCCTACCCTTCTTTTGGTGACGGTATTGGAATTCTGTGACGGTATTGGAAATTCTGGACGGTATGGAAATTCTGTACGGTATTGGAAAGTCTGGACGGTTATTGAGAAAAAATTTCTGTGACGGTGATTGGAAAATTCTGTCGCCGTTCTTGAAATTCTGTGACGGGTGGTATTGGACATTCTTGTGACGTTGGAAATTTCTTGTGTTTGTGATGGCGGGTATTGGAAAATTCTGTGACGGGTATGTGGAAAAATTCTGTGACGGTGTTGGAAATTCTGTGACGGTGTTGGAAATTCTGTGACGGTGTTGGAAATTCTGTGACGGTGTTGGAAATTCTGTGACGGTGTTGGAAATTCTGTGACGGGTATTGGAAATTCTGTGACGCGGTATTGGTAAAATTGTGACGGGTATTGGAAATTCTGTGAGGGTATTGGAAATTCTTGTGACGGGTATTGGAAAATCTGTGACGGTTATTGGAAATTCTGTGACGGTGTTGGAAATTCTGTGACGGGTATTGGAATCGGTGACGGTCTTGGAAATTCCGGTGACGTATTGGAACTTCTGTGACGGATTGGAAAATTCTGTGACGTAGTGGAAATTCTGTGACGTATTGGAAATTCTGGACGGTACTGGATATTCTTGTGACGGTATTGAATTCTGTGGACGGTATTGGAAATTCTGTGACGGTGTTGGAAATTCTGTGACGGTTATTGGAATTCTGTGACGGTATTGGAAATTCTAGTGAACGGTGTTGAAAACAACAGGGGAATGGCCATAGACCAAGGCCAGCTTCTGTTTTACAGGTGGTTTGCAAATCAATGATTACAATTGGAACTTTTGTGATCTGGACTTGAAAGTATGTCAAAAGTCTCGCCATGGTGATGCGATTATTTAGATATTGGTATCTTGTTTGTTTGAAATTGAACTTCATTATATTTACTTGCTTTTGTGGGCTTGCCAGCATTGCTGGCAGGACCAATTTGCAATCCATTCTGCGTGTGTGTATGTCTGCTGTGTGGTGTGTCACTAAACTGCTTAAGTTTTTAAAAAATGACCTCAATTGAAAAAGTTGGAAGTTCAGTAGGAACAACTTGTGTAATAGGTGCCCCCTGGGATCCTCATTTTTTGATAGGTCAAAGGTCACATGCCAAGGTCAAAGGTCATGTGAGTTAAATTGAAAAATAGGCTAAAAATCCTAAAATTGACCTCCATTGAAAAAGTTGTTCTAACTTGAGCATCGGTGTTTGCAACAGGGGATTCATCATGTGTTGATGGGTTTAAGGTCAAGGTCATGTGAGGTCAATTTGTAGATAGGCTGGGCAGCCAAGTTTATCTTTGGATATAGCAAGCGGGTGGAAGCCGAGGACCGTGAAATTCTAGTTGTATTATAGTACCCAGAAATTTTAGTTGTTAGCATATTATAAATGTTCATTTTATTAGTTAGGATATATTGACAAGAATAAATTGGTGTATGGATTAATAATATTCTCTCTGTCTGCAGAATGACAATATTGGGATCAGTCACTGCTTTGCTCATGCCTACCTATATATCGCAGCATGTGTTCTGTTTTAACTACGAGCAAGGAGAGCATTATGTAGCACTTCAATTATTTACCAACTGTCTGCCTGCAAGCCCAACAGTTTTCAACTCGTATGGCGACATAAAAAATACATGTTCTCTATTTGATTGTACATATTCAGAGTTTGCCACCTCGAAATATATTAAAATGTAAAAATGTAATAACTTCTTGGACCTTACACATGAAAAATTCAAAATGTCCAATTTTTGACAGTAGTTTCCTTGATTTTTTTTCCAGGATCTGGGAGATTCAATAGAAAGCGAGAGCCAAAACTGTGTATGTGCCATTCTCAAGGCATAAAACACCTGGCGCTGATTGAATTACATAGCAATTAACACTCCTGGTAGTCCTCAAGTACACATTCATGCCACAACATACTAGCTTTTTTATGGAGAAGTACCCTGTTTTGGCCTGGAAATCGAATCATAATACAACAATCAAATTTTGTTTCATTTTCAAAGAATTATTGAAGTAGGCTTCAATATGAGGTAGGTTATTCATTTTTTGTCTGCAAAGCATGGACACATGTGGATTGCTTTGCTAGTGTGTGTGTATGTGTATCTGTCTGTCATGTGGTAACTGTTTAACCCTAACATAAATTTTTCCACATATGTCTCCACATTATCACGGCTGCCCCAGCATGGTGGGCAACACCTCTCACACAAAAGAACTGGACACAGTACTCAACGAGACCTTTGAGCACCCATCACTGGCTGCCCTCTGTCCTACTCCATCTGAATTCCTACCAGTGGCTTTCAGGCATTGCACCTGCAGTACTTCGGAGGAGAGCAACCACACCAATAAACTAGTGAAGAAGGCCCCTGGCTGGACACCAACAAGCCCAACTGCTTACAATCACACTGTCAAAGATCACCCACTCGGTAGACAGAGACTGCGGCTCTCGCCTACCTTTTCTGGCGACACGCTTGCTAAACCTCCCATTCCCCCATCAACATCTTACAGACATGGAAAGACTGCCTGGTTAGATACCCAAGACCAGATCAACTTTCTATTACACCTTAACCCGGATTCACACAGAGTCGGTCGCTCCAATACAATATGCACCGTTGGGGGCTGTGGCCACCGCCAGCCTGCCAATGTGGTTCTCCCTCACATACTGCCGGATCACTTCTCAATGAGTGCCCTAACCTTTCGTCCACCGTGGACACAGACTTCTCAACCCCCAACCAATCACAGTGAGTGGCTCCAACTTTTACAACATATTTAGCAGCTGCCATCGCAAGAAGAAGAAGAAGATTATCATGGCACTTGATGTAATGGTCCTTGGGTAGTGCCCCCACAATACCCCTTTCAAAGTCCCAAGTCATCTAGAGGTTATGGCCCCAGAATGGTCAAAATTATGAAATTGCTCGGTGTATCTACATATGATATCCATTTTCCATGGCACTTGGGTTCAATGGTCCCTTCGGTAGTTGTCTCCGCCTTTTTTGGTTGACCCCATTTGACCTTTGTTTCCTATCCATTGTCAATTTTTCCTAACATGTGTTCTACTTTGCTTGGGGGGAATATTACCAGAATCCCTGATTCCAAAGTTGAGCTAAATTACTGCTTTAGTTAGGATAATAGAAGTAGAACGTGTTGTTACCAGTACCCATAAAGAATGGATACAAGTCAAGTCTCCCCCACCAAGTCGCCCCCACGCCAAATCGCCCCCACAGTAAACCAAATCGCCCCCACAGTTAACAAGTCGCCCCCGTGCAAGTCGCCCCATGCACGTCGCCCCACGTAAACCGTCGCCCCCAAACCATGTCGCCCCCATGTCAAAGTCGCCCCCCAAACACACACCAAGCGCCCCCACCCCACTATTACACCAACTCGCCCCAGCACACAGTACCCCCACCACATTGACAAAAAAACATCTTGTCTCATATAATCGATAGTGGAAGGAGGTATGCATTACTAAAATAATTGGAGGGTCTGCGCCCACCGCAAAAAAAAATCGATTCGGGTATATGTTTAAATGTTTTTATTTTATTTTAAAACTCTAAATAGCGGATTTGCGTGTAATACGCCAAAACTCCGAAATCAGGAGGGATCTATGTCCATGTAAAAAAATCCTGATTTCGGGGTTCTCCATATTCTGTAATAGTTTTTATTTGTATTTAAAACTCTATATAGAGTGTCTGCGTATAATACGCGAAAACTCCAAAATCAGAGGGTCTGTTTCCATCACAAAAAAACGCCAGATTCGGGGTTCTGCAATTTTAAATATTTTTTTATTGCTATATAAAACTCCCATACGAAACTTCTGCGTATAATACGCAAAAACTCTAAATGGGGGGTATTTGTCCACGCAAAAACCTATTTCGGGGGGCGGTTCTCCATAATGTTTTAGTATTTTTATTTGGAAAAAAATTTTATTTACAAAAAAAACTGGCTTCCCTCAGACAGTGTATCTGGTCTCTAAAGGACAAGGGTATTGATTACTGTGGTTAAATGAATAGGCACACATAAGTGCTTTACCTCCGAAAAACAAAGAAGCAACTATATGATACGTAAACATCTATGTCAAACTTTAAATAACAGATGAGAATTTTAAGTGCTTGTAGACAATAGAGGAGGAAGCCATCTTTGTGAAACAGTTCCGAGAATTTGTTGTTCTCTTGATACTGTCTCCCATCACGTTCAATTGCCTTTTGTATTGTTATTGACTTGCAATAGACACTTTAAGTTTTATTGCCTTATGTCATGTATAAAGACACTTATGGTTCTGCGTGCTGTGTTTGTTGGATTGAAGCTTATAATTTTACTGGTGTTGACTAATTCGACTGAAGAGATAAGTGGACTAACACCTCTACGAAAAGTTCTGTATCAAGATGGTTTAATACCAGGATCACTACTTTTATTCTATTTTCAAACTGTAAATAATTATCAGAATTTATTGCATATACGCAAAAAACTCCAAAATCAGAGGTCTGTGTCCACCACAACTACTACGATATCGGGGTTCCCATACATTTTCTAAAATATTTTTATTTATTTAAAACACGCATAATGTCAGAGTTTCTGCGTATATACGCAAAAACTCAAAAAATCAGGAGGGTCTGTTTCCCTGCAAAAATTCGGATCCATGGTTTCGCGTATGTTTTAAATATTTTTATTTATAAATTATATTTTAAACACTCCAAAATCGGAGAGTTTGCGTTATAAACTCCAAAATCAGACAATGTGCGTTCACCTCAAAAATTGAAATCAGATTTTGTGTTTTATTAATATTATTTAAAACCCGATCTGTCGGGTTCATGTGTATAATATCCGCAAAAAACTTAATTTTCGGAGGACATGCGCACGCTGCCTAAACCTAGAATTTTCCTTGTATTTTGTTACCACGATTGCGGGATTTTACTGTCGCAACCGGGTTTACAGACACGTATTTTTATTTCTAAGTGCATTAATTAATTGAGCAAGAATTTTTTTCCGGGCAGATTCGTCGTGTAATAAAACTCACACCACTAATGAAGGGTGATAAAAACATACAAATATGTACAATAACAAATCTAATTGAGATTTCTAATTAGGGACCCAAACAATATTTTTGATGAGCGGAAGAAAAAGGAAAATGACGACCCCAAACAATATATTTACACGCCATTTTTGTCACAAAAATAAAACATTTCTTACGGGCACTTGCCCAAAAGCCAATACTTTTAATCTAATTAGTTGCTATTGTCCAAATCCAAGATATTAAAATTACGTATTGAAGCAGGAAACAATAACTCTTTTTTGCCAGCTAAGAATATTTAACGCAGGTCTATATTCTGGCTCAAATTTCCTACCGAAAAAGTACTAAAAAGGAGTTATATGGTGATTGGAATTAAGCATACCTGCACACGAACATTGAATAAATTTGTGGAGTATTTTAAATGGAACATTTCGGGATCCCAACCTCGTTCCCGAATTACCTCAAACAAAAGATGAGATTGTTATGATCATCTGAACCGTTGCCTTAGTAATCCATGTGTACTAACCTTACGTGCAAATTCAGTCGTATCTGTAAGCAAATTCGCAGTTTTATATTTTCTGTCCGGAAAAAGGACAGAAATTACAGTACAGAGGCCTATGGGGAAAATGGGAAACAAGCAATTGTCATAACACAAAAACCGCAAGGATAGGGATCATCTCAAATTTTGCGAATAAACTTTTCAAGGATTATCTAGGAACCACGAATAAAAAAGGAGGTGCTGGAATCACGAAAGGCACATCATCAAAATTAATTTAAAAAAACAGTAAGAATGTCTTTTTGAAAATATCCTAGCTTAAACTCAATTTGGAATGTATTCAGTGTATTTTTTGTAAGTGACAAGATATCATGGAAAAGGAAACCCCCAATCTTAGGCCTACTATCTAATCATTCGGTAAATTAAAATGACTCGAATCTGAAAAGAAATATGAAATACTGAAGACTTTCGACTTACTGGCTAAGGCTATGTTATAATCCGTATAATTCTTGTTAATCTACCATATTGTATTAACATGATTACCAAGTATATGACCCTGATTGACACCGATCACCATCCACAACAAGAATCACAGTAGAATCCTGACATTTAACCGCCGAACAATGTTAACCTTTTCATCCTTTGAATTGTTAGGGTCCAAGCGCAAGCTCTGATCACCCGCTTTCAGGTTTGAGGCGCTTTGTTTGGAAAAAAGGTATATGCGAGTCATATGTTCAAACCGACAGGCAGTAACAATACAATCTTTCCATGGAAAACTGCCGCAAAATCACAATTTATGGGCCAAGATACATCTAAAATTTGAGAGCGAAGCACTGATAATATTTCATGTGAATCATAGGTCCTATATGTCAAAAGTAAATGCTTATAAAAGAAAGAGCTAAAATGGTTGCAAGTCGCGGTCGTTTAATCGTGGCACAGTACGAAATGCGACAATAGTTGGGAAGAGGGCGGCCATTTCTTATGATTTATGATATCACCCATTCCTTTACCAAAATATGTAATTTAGGTATTCTAGTACTATGACATTGGTCCACTTTTGGAATCTGTTTATGGAGAGTCTTTATGGTATTTATGATCCTTGTGTAATTTACGGCGGCCGGCCCCCACCCCACCATTCATCAATCAATCAATAAATCACAATAAATTATTTTGTTCTTCATCAAACAGGAAGTAAAAAAATGAAAATGATTACAAATATGACATACAAAATGCAAATTATAGTACAAAGGATAAGTGAAATTTACGAGATCATATAGGCCATATGTGGTGCCGTCAATGTAGTAGCTTGGCCCAAAACGATTTTACTTTGTAAGTTGTTTCCTATTTTGATTTAATACACATCAGCCTTTTACTACCAGCCCTTAGTGTAAAGTCATATTCAAAGAAAAATCAAGTAACCGAATTCAAAGCCTAAAACTAACAGTCTGACTCAGAGATTTCGAATTTATTTTTTTGGGGGAAGTATGAAAAATAGTTAAAGACCACTATCAGTGATTGGCTAATCAGCAAATCGAAAAAAATCATCAAAAATCAGAGTTTCGCAGGATGTAACGTACAGGGCATTCTAACATAACCTGCAAATGGATAATTGAGACCAGAATGCAACATAATAAGGGGACAGGATCAGGAGATTTAAATCATATTGTCCGAACGGCATACACCAGCACGGTAATTGAATGGAGAATCGTATCTTGGAAACTCAGCAGTTTCTCCTTTTATGTCAATTATACAGCTGGAAAAGGTAACTATGAGAATTCTACAGACTTATCCTTCATTTGAAGCTATTCCTGCAAATTTCAAATATTTTTCAAATCACTGATAGAACTGTCTTTAACTAGAAATAAAGATAGTACACGAAAATGCACAATCCGAAATTGAGATGAATAGGATTTTTCGTTTTGATGCAGTAGTAGTAGTACACAACATTAGGTGTAGTCTTACGTACCATAGGATTACTGTGTTAACAAATTCCGGATCCGGGGAATTTTATAACAAAGTTGTGATTTTCTATATGCAGGAATTCGATTTAAGCCTTGCAATTTCACACAGTGATTAGATTGGACAAGCAATTATGTACATGCAAAAAACACGATTTTTTGGAAATTCAGGGCGCCTCCTCAGGAAATCTCTGAGTCGGCCTTAAATATCGATATTAGGAATGAATGCCGATATGGTAAGTGTTCGTATTCCTTTAATCTAAGCGTTTTTTTTTTTAACTCATTTAAGTTATATGGATGGGGATAATCGAAGTCATGCCGCACTTTGCAATTCTGAAGGCTTTACAAATGTAAATTTGACATTTTTGCATTCTCGATTCTCTCCACGGAGATTTTCGACTTTTAGAATAGTTTCAAGAGTAGTTTTTATATCCAGTCGCTCACAAAATGTTTCAGAGAGAGCGGAAAAACCAGGAACGGTTTATGATTATTGCAGAAGTATCAATTTGGTTGTATGGTATGATGTATGAATAAAGCGTCTTTTGAATCTTGACGTTATGAAAATGGCGAACGATTCTCCGATGATAGATTGATGTATCCCTTGCAAAATTTATGTTTGTCTCATAATCTTATTTTGTTTTCCAGGGTTTTCGCTTCCGGACACACCTATGAACTTGTCATTATTTGATAGGCCCCTATTAGTGTACTTATTATTTTATTTTACAGAATATTTTAATTATTTTGCACAGAAAAAATATTCTCAAACGGATCAGAAAAAATATTAAATTCTCTCATGGAGACTCAACTTTAGTGTAGTCTTCAATCGTAGTCGCTTACAAAAATGTTTTGTCAAATCGGTTCACTAAATATGACAATAACGGGGACACACGAGAAGGAAAAAAAGGCACAAGACTTGTGTGGAGTGTAGTATTGAATATATTCGTATCATCGCATGTGTGAATGTGTGTTGGACCCTACTAATAACACTAATTTTAGAGAAAATACGTATGGATGGGACGGTTGAAAATGAAAAAAGAGGAAAATCAGAACATAGTAGATTGTGTGCAAAAAAAAAAATGGACAGCTAATAACCCCTTCTCACAATTATATATTTCAAAGGGATATTTATAAGAAAAGGTCTAAACTTTGGAATATCTTCTTTAAGGGAAATTTTTGGACCTATGAAGGTTTTTCCAATTAGAATTTACTTAGTTTAAGATTGCAACGAGAAATTTGACGGCATCATAGAAGTGTCATGTAGTTATATTAATAGCGATGACATTTCAAAACAGTTTCTCCGGTTGTCTTGGCTACAGAAATATCTTTAAAATGAAATACGAAATTCACCAATTTCTCTATCAACAGCAATATTCTCAGCTTAATTTTTAAGAGGAGATATTATTGATAGAAAGCAGTGATCAGTGCAAAAAATCAGGGCTTTTTTTACAGGAAAACCTTCATTTTTATTAAGAAAAAGAAAATAATATCACCATTAAATCGAAATTTGTAGCAAGATCAAACATCAATATTTTATTACCACTGTAAAAAAAAATACAAAACTTTTACAAGGAAAATCCTGGAAGCAATTCTGGCCAACAAATTACCGTAAAATTACAGTATATGTAAAACATTATTTAATTGAAACACTCAAAAACATTATATTTGGTTGAGTTTGAGTTATTACAGTGATTGTGAACGTGTGTAGAGTAAAAAGCACTGACGAAAACCCTAACTTCGTAGCCTAATCCACAGTGTTTTTTTGAAGTTGCCATTATATGTTAAAATCTACAATTTGTTGAAAATGTATTACATCGCACTGTAAATATACAGTTAAAATTTGAATGAAAACTGTAAAGTGTATTTTTCGGGGCGGTTTTGTGTGGCAGAATGGAAGCCAGGATTTTCCTGTAAAAAATTTACCGTATTTTTTTCCTGATATTTAGGACTTAATCGGTAATTGAAGAAGATTCGACGGTTGTTATAATAATGTTGTTATCATTAAAACTCGAACTAAAGGCTTCATTTTTAAAAATTGTGTCATTATAGGCCTGAAATATTGGACATTAAAATTACGTTAATTGCTGTTATTTCCTAATTACAGCCAAATACTGTAATTTTTGACAAGATGTTCAGTAAATTGCACTGTATTTTTTACAGGATTTTCTGTTAAATTGCACTGTAATTTTTTAAGTGATGTGAGATATGTAGACATTGCCCCGTAGGATGGCTACAAAAAGAGTTGATAAAATGACCCGACCACGAAAGGTATTTGTTTTTATGGAAATTTGTATGTCGCAAAATATTTTCAAGAATGAAAGTCAAATACTAATTGACCGAATACTGGAAGAAGGCTGTTGTAACCATCTTCGAAAAATAAAAACGCGCGACTCCAATTTTTGTCTTACATTGGAACCCTTC
>JAMKCH010058142.1:0-17542 GCA_023653785.1 Ophioderma brevispina | reverse complement strand
ACGGGAGTTGCTTTTATGATCTTCGCAGGCTTTTGATACTGTCAATCAAATATTTGTTAAGTAAAGCTTTGTGAACATTGGTTGAGTCCAGATATCGTAATTAAATGGTTCCACTCATACTTAAATGGTAGAACCCGCGAGTATCTTTTAAGGGCAAACAACTTCCCGTGCATATCCGGTTAACACAGGTGTGACTCAGGTAGATTCTTAGTGCCACTTTTATTTATTATTTTTGATCAATAGTTATGAACAATGTAATTAGTCCTGGCAAAATTCAATGTATGCACGACGGATACCACCTGTCTGTTAGTGGTTTGCTTGCTGATGATATTTCTAACAAGATGAAGTATGATCTTTGAAGCAATTATGGATTGGCTTCACACATAAGTATGTTATTTCTTAATGGAAAACTAAGATTATGTGATTGGTTACGAGTGCAAAACTGAACAAGGTGCCGCTACCGATTCTCATTTGTGGTTTTAGATGGTTGTGATATTGAGGTGTAAGAAATGTCAAGTTAGGGTTAAGTGAGTGACGATTGAACTTCGTTGGCATAAACAGGTAAAATAATGTTATTCAAAAGTTGTTCTGTAAATCGCTCTGTATAAGCTGCTTAAACATTTCTTAGACGTTGATTTTATCTCTTAATATTTGTTTAAAGCCTTGTACTACCTCATTTTTGGACTATTTGCAGCGTGTTAACTTGGTATGGCGTTATAAGTTGTAGTACTAAAACTTGATTGTTTTACATAACAAGATGTGCTAGATTATTCTTGGGGCCTAATTATTTGACACCATCCGATTTTATGTTCAATGAGCTTGGAATGGAGCGTTGACCGTCGTAATGGATTAGTTTTTTTTTTTTTCCAAAACAACTTATGAAGGATAAATCCCTGAATCAATTAGCACCACAGTATCTGATAATAAATTTAGGTTGCGTTCGCGACAATCACAATGTTCATACAAGACAAGCAGCTGCTGCGACAGCTAGCTTCTACCCCCTTCACTCATGGCCATGACATATTATGTTATAAATCGTCGTTTATGTACAGTGGTGTTAAGTTATGGAATGATATCGATATTAATACGGAATTTTGTGAGTTTACAATCTTTTAACAAAGTTATAAAACATTGTATATTTTAATGCAGTAAATTTCTTGTACATATTAATGATTTTCATTTTGTAGATTGGTGTATTTTATGTTTAATAGCTATTAAATTACTGTTTGCCTGTTTACTTGAGATGTTATGATTATATCATTTGTTGATTTTGTGGTGTGGGATGGCCTATTTTGTGGGAATGTTTTGCTGGAAAATCTATTTGCCGCGTGTGCGGGTGAATGTTTGGGTGTGCCGGTGTGTGTGTAGGGGAGGGTGTACGTGTGTGTATGTGTGGTATGTGCTTGGTGTGTGGTGTGATTGTGTAGTCCGTGGTGTATGTTTGTGTGAGGCGTGTAGTGTGTGTGTGTTGGCATGCGGCAGTGTGTGTCATTAGAATTCCTTTTCATGGTTGGACCCCTCTGGATGCCAACATCTCTATTTTCAAACAATATTACAGCTATGTATTAAAATTTCTGTGATTTAGGCGATTTTGCGTATTGTAGACAAAAAAGGCTAATTGAAAATTATTTACTGTATAAACGCGAGTGCCTTGAGGACGAATTAACCCTATCAGACAGGCCAGCCAAGTACATAAAATGTGTCAGAAAAAAAATTATGTGGGCATTTTTGTTACAAAGAGGGTGGGGGATCGGCAACCATGTCGATCAAACTGCTCATATATGTTATAGTTTCTCATAAAAGTGGTTCAAAAGACAAATTTATTTTTTGTCTTTTTGGGCCAAAAACGATGATTTTTGGCCAAAAATATGATTTTTGAGATTTTTAGTATTGATTCTTCAAAACAAGCGTATCAGAAAATATAGCCAATTTTTAAGTTAATTTGGACTATATTTACGTCTTCAATAACAAAATTAAAGGATAATTAAAAATAAAGAAAATAAAGCATTCCAGAGCATTTCAGGTCATTTTCTCAAAATATTGTTTATTTGAAATTATGATCGCACAGAAACATGTTTTAAAGTAGCACAAAAGCATCAAAAAAACACATTAACACAGTTCTGTTTGACTAAGGTGAATGCTTTACTTTTAATAGGAATACAGTAGTGATACTTTTTAAAGGGGCAATCTAGCATATGTTACAATGATTGATATATCATCGATGAACATTAACATAGTGATTTGGTCCGAAATTGGATTTTCTGATTTCACTGTATTGGTTATTAGAAGAACAGTAGTTTTAGAGGGGAAAAGTAAGTGTAACAATAGGGCTATATTTGTCATAAGTAACTAATAATGTAGGTAAAAAAACAAAAAAAAAAAGGATCCAGCGCCTTTAAGGTCAGTTTTCTCAAAATATGGTTATTTTCAACTCATGATTACATAACATGTTAAAGGAAGCCACACAAGCATAAAAAACATTAACACAGTTCTGTGTGATCTAAAGTGTAAATTGGTTTACATTTAAGTAGAAATGACAGTAGTGTTAACTAAAAGGGGCAATCTAGGATATGTTTCAATGATTGCTATATCATCCGATAAACATCACATAGTAATTTGTACGAAAATTGGAAATTTTAGTAAATTTAAATAATTTCAAAAAACTAAAAAATTAACAAATTAAGTAGTAAAAAACAAAGACAAAAAAAATTCCAGAGCTTTGAGGTCATTTTCTCAAACATAATATATATTTGAACTTATGATTTAGACACAATTGTTTAATAAAGCACAAAAATCATTAACACATGTTAAAACAGTTTTGACTGGACCTAAATGACAATGCTCTCACTTGTACTTAAATAAAACTGTGTTACTTTAAGGGGGCCGTCTAGGTATGTTAAAAATAATGTTTAGTCAACAGGAATAATCAAAATTGTGATTTGGACTGAAAAATTTGATTTGCTAATCTCCCTGCTAAATGACTTGATACTTCATAGATAGCTTTCGTTAAAAATCAGTTTGAAACCAGTGAACGACACACTTGGGTCATAATTAACAAATCAATGTAGAAAAAACAAAAAAATATTTAAAGTATTATGGTATTTTAAGACATTCTGTCTCCAAATTATGTTAATTTGGAAAATAAAATCGCTGATCTAATACAGGAACATCAAGACCTTACGAAGATGGACCACATTGAATATTCAAACAAAATCAAAATTATTTATATAATTTTTAAATAACATAGCCTCTTAACAGCCTAGTATCAAGCGTTCAGTAAAGTAGTACTGTAACTTGTAGTAAAGGTGGCCAAAGAATTAATCTTACTGATTTTACTACAAAGAACACAGTGTTTTATCGGCTTTACATTAAACTTACTTTGTTCACACACATATAGGCAAATACGTGTGGCCAAAGAAAAAGCAACATTGGTGGCAGGCCCATAAGTTTTGAATAAAAGCACGTGAACTACTTATTCTTTGTTGTAAGGATAAGATTGGACTGTTTATCTATATTCCCTGAAAAGTTCAAAAGGTAGAGTCAATAGTTTTTAAGATGACCCCAAATTCAGTAACCTGCAGGACCCATTAACCAAATTGAGTGCGCCTTTAACACAACGAACGGCACTACACTGAGGCGCTTATGTAACTACATACGCAACACAACTGTACGTTTTGCCCGCTCATAACCACCAATATGATCTCTAAATTCAACCACCATTTTCCTTTTTAAGACAGCTATTTGCCAACAGATATTAACATTATGAATTTGTCCATTTATTGTAAATAAACGCTAAAAACATGCATTTTAACACACTTAAAAGATCGAATAGGGAATGTATGATCAGAGAACCACAACTTTCCCGTATGTAGAACAACAAACGCTTCGAATTGTCCAAATCAGATAAGCATTGGTTACAGCTAACATTCATAAACATTTTGTGACGGCACACAAAGAGTTGTCTTAACCCCACCTTAATGACAGAATGAATATACTGATTTGTTTTGAATTTTTTGTTGAAAACATAGGTTTTACTTCATAAAGTTGAATGGAATAGTATTTTCAGTAACAAGCAATTGCAGCCAAGCTCATTTTATCATTTTTATGTAATGTGGAGTTTGCTATGACTTAGTCATAGTTTTAGTATCGTCCTTGACACATATTTTATCACATAAATTAATGTTTTATCATTATCAGTTAAGTAATAATTTATAATGCATCATTTGACCCGTAGAAGTTGTTCTGCAGAAATTTGGGCAATATAAATTTGAGTGGCAATTCAATATTGTATTTGCCATTCTGTTCTTTCATTCAAATCGTGTGGTTACCAGCTCCTCATTTTTGTGAAATGGGTTCTGCGGGTTACTTGATTGTCGGGGGTCAATATCTTAAAACTCTAGACCCTACCTTTATGAACCTTTCAGTGATATTGCTCCCGTCCCTATCTTACCTACCCTCACAACAAATAAGTAGTCACGTGCTTTTGTTTCAAATCTTATGTCGCCTGCCACCAGTGTTGCGTTTTTTTTTGGGACACACGGTAGAGTGACAATTAAGTCTGGTACGTTTATCCATTATTTATGCATTGGATAAAATTATTTTTAACTGTAAAACTACCTTCATCTTTCATTCTCACGACGGACGCGTCAAAGAGCTGGTGGGGAGCCCACGTAGAAGACATTCGCCTCTCAGGGACTTGGACAAGGAACTGGCCAACATCACACACATCACACGTTTGGAGCTGTGGGCAGTTCATCTGGCGTCTGAGACAGACTCCTCCATCTAGTCAAGGGGTCACGTCCTATCAGTGGCGACAACATGTCGTCGTCTCCCACATAAACAACCAGGTTGGAACCAGGAGTCGCACCCTTTGCCTCCAGACATCAAAGTCCTGGAGTGGTGTCTCCGTCAACGGATCACCCTGACAGCCGTTCACATTCCCGGGAAAGGCAACAACTCTGCATGCCCTCTCGAGAAGACTTCCTGGAGGTCCGGGGCATCGAGAAGTCCCGGTGGTCGGCGGTGGATTGGCACCGCAACCCCAAGATATGCAGATAGTTTTCAAAAACAGGCTGTAAACCCCCCCCCCCCCCCAACGTTGACTGTTCGCAAACCGCCTCAACGCCAAGCTCCCGACATACTGCTCTTGGGCCAGGTACCCAGCGGCCCTTCACAAGGACGCCATGACAATGGATTGGGACGGAGTCACAGTATAAATAATACGGCCTTCCCTCCGATCCGCCCTAGTTCCTCTAGTTCTTCTCAAGTTCACCAGACAAGCAACTGCCGCATGATTCTTGGTGTGCCCGAAGTGGCCTCGGCAACCGTGGTTTTCAAGACTCCGTCGCTTGCTGTACGCCAACACCGTTGACTCTTCCATGAGGAAGGACCTGATCAGAACTCCGGGGGTGTATTCCGATGGAGACCTGAAGGTGATCAAAACCTGACTGCAATGGCCAATTTCATCCAGTCCCTACAGAGCAACAGCCTTTCGCTCCAAGCGCCCGTCTGGGGGAGAGGCAATGAGACCTACAACAAGGAAGAATTATAATTCCAGACTGGTCAAGTATCGGAACTGGTGCAGGGATTACCAAGTGACCCTCTGCGAGACCTCTAAAGGAGGTGTTCGGAATTCCTGATGCAGGTGTTCGAAGATGGAGCCAACCCATGCACAGTCAGGAGTTGCCGCCGCAGTAGGATCCATTCATCGGGGGTTTGGCGGAGGTATCACCGTTGTCTAACTCGCCAGTGCTTCATGACCTCCTCAAGGAATGCTACATCGACGGGCCGCCTGAACGCTCTCTGGTACCAACAGGGACCGTGCCAACAGTCCCTCCAGCATCTCAACAGCCTCCTTATGAGCCTCTTCACCAGCTCTCTAGCGGACAACCACCAAGAGACTCTCTTCCTTGTCGCCGCAGCATCAGGCATGAGAGTATCTGATATCCATGCTCTGTCGTAGGCAGAGAATCACCCACCTTCACCGGGAACGCCGCTCGCCTTCTTCCCCGATCAGTTACCTGGCCAAGAATCAATCTCTCAGCTTCATTCCACAGCCGATCTCCTCCCAGATCTCCGACAAGCTTCAAGTTCCAACGATTGAAGGACCCTGGGTCCAGTTAGAGCCGTGAAGTTTTACCTCAGCAAGTCTCAGCCCTATAGGGGGCTCACGCCCAGCTTTTCCTCCCAACTCAGAAGCCGTTTCGCCGGCCTCCGACGACATAGCCATATGGATCGTGGCAGTCATAAAGGAGAGCCTAGCCAGTACGGATGTTCGTCGGACGGGGACGACATAGGAGCTCACGTCGTAGGTCTCAGGCGGCTGCTTGGCTTGGGCCTCCTACCGGGGAGCTTCTATACAGATTGTTCATGGACACTATGGGATGGGCTTGTCATTCTACCTTCCAACAGTTTATCTCCGAAGGTCCTAGTACGCACGGTTCGACGGCAGCTAGCGTATTCATCAGCTTCCTCGTTCATAGCAAGCCTCCACTCTTCCAGTCGCCACAGCTCCAGTAGCACTTTACCCATTGAAGTCGGTAAGTGCAATTACTAAATTCTATTATTGGTTTGTTCCACCTTCTCCCGCCCGAGACCATAGCACCATAGCTCCGCTTGCCGTATGGCCCGAGCACTCTTGTATCCGGGTTACTCTACCATTTGCAATCTGTGGCATAATCCCGGCTTGAATGGGGAAGTACTAGGAGATAGGTGATTCCCCTTTCCCCGGGGGAAGAGTCATATCACCATAATCTCCCCCCCCCCCCCCATCGCTCTCCCGCCCATGGAGTCCAACCGTGGAAAGAGCATACCAAAATGATCCAGAAGGCAGGGTTTCTAGATCATCGCCCCGATGCGTTCTCAGTCAGTGGTCGTCGAACTTTCCAGAGGGTAACTTCTTTGTGTCCTACAGATCATCTGAATTTAGGAACACAAAGACAAAGCTGGACTATTGTATTGTAAAGACCTTTTCAAAATATAGGATTCGAATAATTAATAGAAACGAGTCAGTGAATGCTAGTTAGCAAAATCAAAATAAATGCTGTTGCGGGTCCAATATGGGTTTCTGTACATGGAAAAACTATGATTTAGCTTTATGTTCTAATTAAAAGTGACAGCATTACATTTAGGTCAGTCACATTTTTAACATGTTTTGATGATTTTGTTGCTTATTTAACATTTTTTGTAAATCATTGGTTCAAATATACGTTATGTTGAGAAAGTGATCTTAAATGCTCTGGAAAGCTTTTGTTTCCTTTGTTTTTTTGACTAATTAAATAACTAAAATATAGCCCATATTGCTTAAAAAACTGATTTTTTTTCCCCCCCCATCTAAAACTACATGTCTTCTTAGTTAACAAATAGATGTAATCAGAAAACCAATTTTCGGGACAAATAACTATGTGAATGTTCATCCGATGATACAGCAATCATTGTAACATATCCTAATTGCCCCTTTAAAATTAACACGACTGTAATTTCTACTTAAAAGTAAAGCATTCACACTTATGTCAAACAGAACTGTGTTAATGTGTTTTTTTATGCTGTTGTGCTTTTTACATGTTATATGCATCATAAGTTTCAATTAAACATATTTTGATAAAAATTGACCTCAATGCTCTGCATGCTTTTTATTTGCTTTATTTTAATTATCTGTAATTTGTTATTTTAAGACGTAAATATAAACCAAATTACTAAAAGTGGTAATTTTTGTTAAAGCTTGTTTTGAAGACTAATCAAATACTCAAATCTCTCAAAAAATCATATTTTGGCCAAAATCACCTTTTTTGGCCCAAAAGGCCAAAAATAAATTTGGGTATTTTTGGCAACAATTCTTATGAGAAACTATACCATATTAGCAGTTGATCTGAAATGGTTGCCAGCTTGTAACAAAAATGCCCAATAATTTTTTTCTGACCATTTATGATACTTGGCTGGCTGTCTGTATTTTACTCACGCACAGTTTGTGCATTTTGTCAGCACATTATCACATTTTGTACAACGCTATAGTAACGAAGCTGTATCAACTTCTGCTCAGGGTTTCATTTATTTATTGCTTATAATTATGGTACAATTTTCGCATAGTAAAAAAGGAATGGAGGATATTATATTTTTGTTCAAATATTATTGCTATTTTATTACAAAAATTGGACCAAACTAGGATCAAAATAATGACATTTGGTATTCTGTGACTTTTTTGTCACCATATTTTTAAATACAATCAACATGGTAGTGCACCCGAAATGTCTGAATTTATTGAAGGCACTTAAAACATCCAATTTACCAAAATAAGTTACAAATTTTATCTTAACAATCTTCAGACCCTGTTTTGTGCTCATCGGACAACTATTGTTCAGCGAACTATTCATAGGGATCCGCAATGGCTTTATCGTGTTTGTGGGTCATGTTTTAAAAAATCGCGTGTTAAATCAATCCTTTCACGTAACGCCTAATTAATATGGCAAAGTTTAATACACCATGTCTATCATATTCTATTCCAATCATATTTCAATCGGTATTCCACGGTAATCTAAGGACCGCGATGATGGAAACATAGCGATGGTATTCATTTGTTAACCAATCGCACGGTATGCAAACACGAGTGATTCAACCAAAAATCTTGCCTCCATGGTTTAATTCTTACGATATCATTGATACCGTTGCCAGAGCACACATTTTCTATGGGGTACGTGATTGAATACCGTCACAGAGGGTAATATCACTACATGTATATCTATAATAAAATCAGATTTGAAACAACACAAACAGTCGTGTCTGCCGGGTTCAGCGGGGAAGACAGCGATTCTGGATACAGAAAACCAAGTTCGATCCCCGTTGTGATTGTGGTTTTTTTTGGGTATAAAGCCTTCCTTTGTCGTCCCCTAATTGAATTACCAGTTATGGAATGAACGTGAGTTAGTTTCAATACCATTACCAACTCTTATGTATTGAAGATTTTGGCTAAAATAAATAGTTCACTTGGAATTAGAAAGTAACAAACAAATAAAAATAAAGGATTACTATTAGGGAAGCGGGGTTAATGAAATTCATTCAAAAGGTATTTCCTCTAAATAATAGTGGGTAAACAAACTCATAAAAATGCATCTAAGGGTTACTGATGTTTTTATTGGCACTATTACACGAAAATAATGGCTATGGATAATAAATCATTGCTAGTTCGCTGTCGACTCTGAACTCATTCACTTTTTATAATATTTGACCTGGTACCTGACAGAAATAGCTTGAACAGAGATGGCTTGGACTGACTTAGAGATGGCTTGGACTTGGGTCTCATTATGATATTTAATGAGTCATACAATTTATTGACAGTAAGGTAACGTATATATTACAAGATCAAATAAGGTTTGCTTTGAGTTTTTTACAAATGATTTTTCTATCAACGCCCGTTTTGTTATGCTCATCACTTGAATCCCTAAGTAATGTTGCTTTTTGGAATTTGCTTTTTTTTTTTTTAATCCCATCACATCCGTGCACTAGGCAACTCAAGGAAAAGATAATACATTAATCATCCATGCTATACAACGACGAACAGTTTTTATAAAAGTTTCACAACGTTTATATTATTATATCCTACCCACCTCCCCATCCCCACCCCACCAATCAATGTTGGATTCTCTCAATGCAGATGAAAACCAGAATTTGCAGGATTCAACACTTGAATGGGGGGTGGGCAGTTGGTCAATAAAATCGTTCGAACGTGTTTGGGCACTGAGCAGATATTGTAAACTATTTTCATCTTATGTAAATAATGCCAACTATACATGGATGCAATTGCAGAATTGTCTTTTTTAATCACTAATCTAACATTTAATATAAGAATAACAGCCCGTTTGATCATGAAGGATGCCAAGTTCAAATATTTTAAGGATTGTCCCAAGTAATGAAGTTCTCTATATGTGCAACACCTATTTTAAAACACTTCATTTGATCCTTTTCATCGTTTTTGGACCCCTTTGGATCCCAACATCCTCTATTTTTTTCAACAATCTACAGCTTAATTAAAATTTCAATGATTTTAGGCGATTTTGGAGTATTTGTAGACAAAAAAGGCGAATTTTAAAATTTTTTAGTTTTTTTGTTTTTTTGTTTAAAGGTTTTGTCACATATTAATGTTTTAAGTAGGAAGAGCACCCCTTCCAAATATATTTTTTAAGGGGAACTAAAATTGTCCGAACGATATTGAACTTATTTATATAGGTTTTATGCAAACAAAACTGCCATTTTTCAGTGAAAAAAGCATATACAATCCAATGCATTATAACCGGTTTTGTACGTAGAAACGCGACTCCCCTGAACTGAATTAGCAAAATTAGAAATGTTTAATAGAAAGAGCATACTTTGAAATACTTTTCTCTAGGGGAACTAAGTTGTTGGTAAGATATTTAATTTTTTATCAAAGATTTTATGCAAAAACCGGCTATTTTTCAATGGGACAGAACGCCAGAAAATCGGTCCCTTGCGTTAGTTCCCCAAAGGAATCCTAATGGTCATGAAAACCAGCGAACTGGCTTGCCAGGTATAAGAGGTGGCGTTCTTTAAGCAAAGGCTTTTTCAGTAGCATGAGGACAGCACCACAAAACCTCCAAATTTAGAATACACGTTATTAAGAACAAAGGTTACATACAGAGCAGCTCAACCAAGATAAAGACATAATAGGCCATTTTTAGTTATAAATCATATCTTATGATTTTACTAGTCAAAATTGAAATTCACTGTTTTTCTCAAATAACATTTTGGAGAAAAAGCTATTTAAAGGTTTGTATTTCCTATCCCAGCACACAGTAAATGCTTTTTATAACGCTCTGTGGCTACCATACCGAAGTGCCCACGGATTCCAAATTAACAGCAGATGATTATCGGTTCGTGTAGGATAGAAATACGTAAAAAAGTTTGACTTTTTAAAATCCCAAATTACGATCTCAGCTGGCCTATAAAGATGAGTTGACGAGTAAAATATTTTTTTAACACGGATGAACTATAAATATTAATAAATGAGGTTTTTTTTTTAATTTTTTTTTTTTTGCACCGACCCACTTTCTCCGTTGGAACAATATGTATTAATTCTAGAAAAAAAAGAAAACACACACACACACAAACACACATAAAACAACACACATTTACGCAAGAAAGCAACAAAAAAATCACACCAAGAGCAAAAGAGAAGGAAAGAAAAAACACATACACACACATTCGTATACGACAAAATCACATATGGACGTAGGTTACTAGCCATCTTCTGATATGATTTTACTAGTCAAAATTAAAATTCAATGTTTTTCTCTAATGAAATTTTGGAGAAAAAGCTATTTAAAGGTTTGTATTTCCTATCCCAGCACAGAGTAAACGCTTTTTAAACACTCTGTGGTTACAATACCGAAGTGCCCACGAATTCCAAATTAACACCAGACCATTATCGGTTCGTGTAGAATAGAAATAGGTAAAAAAAAAGTTTGACGTGTTTTTAACCCCAAATTACGAGCTCAGTTGGCATATAAAGATGAGTTCGACGAGTAAAACATTTTTTAACACCGGGAGAACTATAATAAACAGTACTAAATGAGGTTTTTTTGCACGACCCACTTTCTCCGTTTGAACAATAGTATTTAATGTAGAAGAAAAAAGAAAAGAAAACACACACACATACACACAAACACCATAAAAACAACACTATTTACGCAAGCAAGGCAACAAAAAATCACACCAAGAGCAGAAAAGAAGGAAAGAAAAAAACCACAGGACACACACCATTCGTATACGACCAAATCACCTCTGGACGTAGGGGTACTACAATAACTTCCCATGATATACTAATGTCTTGGCAAGAAAATTTAAGGGCGCCCTTCCGTGGTCTTGGTAACATTAGAATTCATTAATGTTTGGGAGACCCCCTTGGATGCCAACATCTCTTATTTTTCAACAATCGACAGCTGTATTAACATTTCAGTGATTTTAGGCAGATTGAGTATTGTAGGACAAAAAAGGCTACTAAACTGCAAAATTTTTACCTGTATAACCGCGAGTGCCTGAGCCTGAATTAACCCGATTTTACTCGCACAGTTTGTTGCCATTTGTCAGCACAATTATCACATTTTTGTACAACGCTATAGACAGCGAAGACTTATCAAACTTTCTTCTTTCTGCTCATGTTTTCCTTTATTTATTGCTTATACAATTATGTACAATTTTCTGGCAATTAACAATGGAATGGATGGATTGTATTTTGTTTCAAATTTAATGGCTATTTTATTAACAACATTTGACCAAAACTAGGATAAAAATTAATGACCTTTGTGTATCTGTTTGACTTTTCAACCATATTTTAAATACAAATCACCATTGGTAGTGCACCCGAATGTCTGAATTTATTGAGGAAAATTAAATACCATCCATATTACCCAAATCAGTTACAGATTTTATCTTAACAAATCTTCAGACCCTGTTTGTGCTCATCGTACATTTGCCAGCACGAAATTATGTTCATAGGGATCACGGGCAATGGGTTTCGTGGTTGTGGTGTTAAAAAATACGGGGGCGTTTTAAAACAATCTTTCACTACGCCTCCATAATATGGGCTGGCAAAGTTTAATACACCATGTCTATTATATTCTATTCCAACCTCGTTAAATACGGTAGGGCCACGGTATCATAAAGGAAATGATGGAAACAATGCAAAAGGTAGTTATTTGTTAACAAATCGCACGGTAGTCACGGTTCATTCAACCAAAAAATCTTGATCCCTTTCTAATTCTTACGATATTCATTGAATAACCGTTGCCACCGCACACAGTTCTATGTGGTACGTGATTGAATACCGTCACAGCGGGTAATAATCACTACAATGTATTTCTATAATAAAACAGATTGAAACAAACACAAAACAGTCGGTGTCTCAGTGTTCTCAGTGGTTAAGCGGAGGAAGACAGCGATTCTGGATACAGAGAAAAACCAAGTTCGATCCCCGGTGGTGATTGTGGTTTTTTTTTTTATAAGCCTTCCTTCTGTCTCCCCTAATTAAATCATCAGTTATGGCATGAACGTGATGTTTTTACACTTACAATTTATGTATTGAAGATTTGGCTAAAATAAATAGTTCACTTGGAATTGACAGAAAGTAAAAAAAAAATAAATAAGATTTACTATTGGACGCGGGTAAAGAAATTCATTTCAAAGGGATTACTTCTAAAGAATATGGGGTGAAACAAAACTCATAAAAATGCATCATAAGGGTTCCTGATTTTTGTATTATTGTCACTTGTAATCGAACTAAAATAATTGCTATGGATAATAACATTGCAGTTCTCTGTCGGACGTAACTCTGTCCCTTTTTATAATATTTGAGACCTGGTACCATGACCGAAATAGCTTGAACAGAAAAGGCTTGGACTGAGTTAGAGTTGGCTTGGACTTGGGTCTCATTATGATATTTTATGCGCCTACAATTTATTGACATAATAAAACGTATATATTACAAAGAATCACATAGTATTTGCTTTTGAAGTTTTTTTACAATGTAAGTTTTCTATCAACCCCGTTTTGTTAGCTCAATCACTTAGATCGCCTAAAGTCAATGTTGCTTTTTGAATTCTTTTTTTTTAATCCCAGCACAATCCGTGCCCTAGGCACTCAAGGAAAAGATAATAAAAACTCATCCATGTCCTATAACCGACGAACTAAGTTTTTCTTATCAAAGTTTTCACAAAACGTTGTATATTAATATATCTATCCTACCCACCCTCCCCTCCCCACTCACCACCAATCAATGTTGGATTCTCGGGGAGGACGATGCATAGAAAAACCAGATTTGCATGAATTAACATGATGGGGGGGAGTTGGTCATATAATCGTTCGAACGTGTTTTGGCACTGCAGATATTGGTAGAATATTCATACTTATGTATAAATGCAACTAATACATGGATGCAATTGCAGAATTGTCTTTTTTTAATCAATATATAGAAAACCATTTTAAGATAAGAATTAAATGCCCTTTGATCACTTAGGACCATTCCAAATAGTTTAATAGAATGGTCCACAATATGAAGTTCTCTATATGTTGCACCGTTTAAAACCATCTTTGATTCCAGTTTCAACATCGTTTTGGACCCCTTTGGAATCCCAACATCTCTATTTTTTCAACAATCTACAGCTGGTATTAAAATTTTCAATGATTTTAGAGAAGCGATTTTTGGAGTATGTTAGACAAAAAAAGGCGAATTTTTAAAATCTTTTCATGTAATACACTCGAGCGCATGGTGAACTGAATTAAAAACATATTAAGTGTTTAATAGAGCGAGCACACTCAATATTTTCTGTAGGGGAACTAAATTGTCGAACGATTTAACGTTTTTATATAAGGTTTTTAATGCAAAACACTGCATTTTTCAGTGAAAAAGCATTACATCCATGCATTAAACCGGTTTTGTACGTAGAAACGCGACTCCCCTGAACTGGAATTAGGCAAAATTAGAAATGTTTACTAGAAAAGCTCTACTTTGAATACTGTTTCTTCTAGGGGAACTAGTGTGGTAAGATATTTAATTTTTTATCAAAGATTTATCAAAACCGTCTATTTTCAATGGGAGATCACCAGAAAATCGGTCCCTTGCGTTTAGTTTCCCCCAAAGAATCCTATGGTGTGTGGTGTTTGGGGGGGGTGTGTGTGTGTTTGTTTATATGATTGTGTGTTGACCGGCGTTTTTGTATGTGTGTGCTTCAGTTCAAATGTTATTCACATATTGTATATTATTTTGGCTATATGCTTAGGCCACTATATTATATTTTTTTTATTAACCTATTTTTTTACCTCTTTTGGTAAATTTTATTACTATATGATATAAAAGTGATCGATGAGCCCAAATTGATTTGGGCGAGCTTGATTTGCAGAAATATTGGGCGAGACCAGTCCGCGCCCATTTTAAAACACCATAGCGAGACCAATTAATTAATATTGGGCGTAAATCACCAATTTAATCATTATCATGTTTTGGCATCTATATTTTTCCCACAATTGTACTCCTAAAACATGATAATTGCACGACTTGCTTTGGGGGAATTGTGTTTTAAATTTTGGTATATTACTTATTATGTAGCAATTAATTATTTTTGGCATATTTATTTTTTGTGATCATGTGCAAATATTGTTTTTTTTATTTGGGTGTAATTTATTTTTGTGTAGTATCTCATTGTGCAACTATTGTAGTTGGGTGTACTTTTAATTTTGTATATTATCATATTGCAATGATGTGGCAGGGCCCCGTGTTAGATCAGCGGTCAGCTGAATCGGGCTAACCCTGGGTAAGATATTATAATAAATAAAATGTTCGTTTCCGAACCTGCGTGTTAGCATTCGCTTTTTTTTAACCTTAAAGGTTCGCCTATCCGTATATTAAAATGGTTCACTATTCCGATAATTTGAACGGGTTTCTATTCTGAATTTGTAAATGGATCTGCTTTTCCTCCGAATAGTTAAGAAGGTTTAAAAATTAAGGCTCGTTTTCCAAGCTACAGGAAGGTTTCGCATTTTGAAACCAGATAACCGGTTCTATAATATTCCACATTCAAAAAGGGTTCTCTATTCCAAACTTTTTAATGCAACAATTGATTTTGAAGCAGACAATTCCCATGATAGAATCAAGTTTTAGTTTCAGAGGGTTTTAGGGTTAGTTTTTAGGGTTATAGGGTTAAGGTTGTCAAATAATTTGATTGGTGTCATCACCACCAAAAACAGAAAACTTAGTCTGGATGTGAATATTTTTTATCTGTGGGTTTTTCTAAATGTGAAAATATATAGTGTCAATCGTGGCATCGCGGCATCAAAGTAGCTATATAATTTATCATGTTCAGGTGCGGAGTTCTCTCGATATTCTAAAGGTGTCATTATTCCGAAGGTTCGCTATTCACACCCCAGGAAGAGCGCACAATGTACGCAAGGGTGGTTTTTACGGGCGCGCGGACCCCCAGCTATGAACGCCAAGTCAACGATTTGGCAGAAGAATCTCTGCTTGGGACCTGGTGCGCGCCCAGCTAAAACTTGACAACAATGTTCACCCCTTACACCCTACTTCACTTTTCTTTTTGTTGCTGCGAATCCCATCCCTGCGGAATCGTTGTGGAATAGTATAAAAACTCTAACGAAATGAGGATTAGGCGTACAATGGCCCATTGTGTAACGGTCAGGCCGACCTATTTCAAGATACCAGGCCCTAAAATTTTTCCAAACATTGCTGTTAACTGGTCTTTCTTACCGTTTCTAGCCGGACTATGAGTAACGGCGGATTAAATACTTCTACAACCTGTATAAAGTTCACTTTTGCGCGACTCCCTAAATTTTGTTTGATTTGTTTTTCAGTTCTACGTTATTTATAGCTGATGATGATGGTTTTTCCTACTTTTTATCCAAAATTGCTGCAGATTGCGATCTCGTTTAAGATCATACGCCCATCATGGTTTTCCCATGTATTACCATTCGTTCTTTTTATTCATTTTGGGACTTCGTATTATCAAGGAGGTAATTCATCGACCACCTATAGTATGATACCTCCTTGGATAGGCCTATTATATTGGTTTTATCTTGTGCGAAGAATTTGTTGCTTTGTGTTTGAGTTTTGAATACAAACAATATATCCTTTGGCGTTTAAATATGACAACCTTTGTTCATATCGTTATCCTCAGAGTTTACCATTACGATTCACCTTAAAATGTCCATGCTGCAACTATCAATGAACTTGCCATTACTCGCTGACAGATTCTACGAACTTGTTCCATTGTGTACGATCTTAAACATTTTCCGGGGTGCAATATCGAATCATTTAAGACTTTATAATACCCTCAAATCGCGTCCAAACCGTTAGTAATAATTAGTTCGGAGACTTGGTAGTTGAATCCATGTAAATTCCCGCGGTATTCATTTTTGGGCACCCTGGTGATCTTTGGATCAAGAAATTACACGCTGTGTGAACCCCAAGCTTATATTACTACTTTGCCAACTTTGGCAGAATTTTGGTTTTGCTGAACTTAACAAATTGACTACTAATATAATAGCTGGCAATCAAAGGAACTCAAATTGGTTCTTTCAATCCTGTATCATCTTCAAATCAATGGCGTATTCAAATTTTGACTCATTCGGTATTAGCTGAATCCCTAACAATGAACCAAACCTATCCGAACGTTCCAGCGGCGTGTTCACTTACGATCTGCAAATGGGGTGATTATTCAATCTCAGCATGTTAGTTTTCTTCTGAGTGGATGTATGATATGCCTCATTTTATTCAGCGCAAGTAAGTCTGTAAATTGACAATTAGCTTTAAAAATGTTCAAAGGCCAAATAAAATGAGTTGTCTAAACTGTCATTTTACAGTATCAAGTCACATATCCTCCTCCCTGTCGGCTTAACTTAAGTACCGTTATTTCCAGTTCAAAATTTCGCACATTGTTATTGGTATCAACGAAACTGTAGAAATTGGAAGTGTGCCAAATGAGCAGGACTCGTGATCATTAGACCATTGAAAGTTTGCGATTACGAG